>JAJLVB010000079.1:0-53042 GCA_030570135.1 Pichia deserticola | reverse complement strand
CGAAGATAGGACATGTTTTCTTTTTCACGTATTTTTAAGGGTTTTTTACCCTTTGTTGGTTTTCAATTTGTTAATAGTACAATTAATTAAATTAGATTATTTAATATTTATATGAATGATTAATGAATATTATTTATTAAATTATTTATTATTTGGCTATCTTTTCAGCTTTTGATTTATCACGTTTTTCTCTTGTTTCTTTAGCAGTTTCACCAGCTTCAGTATCAAGAAAATAATCCCATAATCTAAACGATGATGCATAATTACCAATAAAATGATGATGATGTTCATCATGATGATCTGCTCCAGCCCAAATAAATAAAAAATGATGTAATGAAATTGGAAATTCATAACCTGAATGTGCATCAATTGCTTGAAATAATCGAAGTGTAATCCAAATACAAATTGTAAATAAATGTAAATTTCTAGTAAAATAACACCAAACAATTGGTATACCAACTGTACCAAATCCTAATAACATAACTTCAATTGGATGTGCATATTCAGCTGCTAATCCAAATGGTGCCGCATATCTATGATGTTGTTTATGAATTATTCTATAAAATGATCCATAATGAATACCTCTATGAAACCAATAATGCCATGCATCCTCTAAAAAGAAAAAAATACAAACTTGATAAAAAATTGTTGAAATTTTAGGAAATGGTACATCATATGAAACTCCAATTTTTTCACAAATTGGATGGAAAAACCAAATTGGAATTGCTTCAACAAAAAAATGTGATTTTAAGACAGATTTTGTACATTCCCATTGTTCTTTATCACTTGGATAATTATTTGGTTGAATCTTATATTTTTGAAAATATGGTGTCCTATCAATAATATACCATGGTATACATCTACCAAAATACATAATTTCATGAAGTAAAAAGAATAATAATCCTGTAGCAAATAAATCATTATTCATATAAACATAATAACTTGCCCAAAGTTTTTCAATAAAATTCAATCCAGGAATGCCTTTAAGATATTGATAAACACCCCATAATGATTCATTCGATGGAATATCAATAGAATTAGATCCAAAAACTCTATATAAATAAAAAAAATAAAAAAAGGTTAACCCAATGTTAGTATATCTATCTATCATATTAAATTATAATCATTAAATTTAATTTATAATTATTAAAGAAATCAAATCATAATCCCTATCACATACTGAGTCATTTTAACAAGTATTTGATTAATATCAAAAGGAAGAAAAAAAAAGCTCAAATTAATAAAAGAAAACACTTCAATAAAGAAGGGAAAACTGTGTTTGGAAACCGTTCTTTTTCAAACTTTGCCGTTAAAAACTGCAAATCTCCAAAAAAAAATGGGAACATTAGAAACGAGAGTTAACAACTTGGTTATCGTTAAATAATATTTGTCCTTTATAAAAAAAATTTCATATACTTCGTACCGCTCGTTTAATTTAAAAAATATTTATTTAAAAAATATTTATTTTCTTTTTCTCATGCTGATATCTCCAAAACCGCCAAATAAAGTAACTTATAAATATATCATATTATATTATATTAGAAACTAAAAGTGTAAATACAAAATATAAAAGTAGTAATTATTCAAATTCTTTAAACTAAAAGACTAGAAAATGGTACTATTTGTTATATATCTTTCATTCATGAGAAGCAACCCATTTTCTTGCATTTCTAAATAATCTAATCCATGGTCCATATCCACCCCATTCTTTACTTTCTTCAACTGGATAATATGAATTAGCTTCTAATCTACAAACTCTTTCTGGATGTGGCATCATAGCAAGAACTCTACCATTAACACTTCTAATACCAGCCACTCCATTTGGTGAACCATTTGGATTAAATGGATACTTCTCTGTTGGAACTCCATAATTATCAACATATCTAACACCAACTAATTGATTTTTATTAAAATTATTTAATTGTGTTTCATCTTCCCATTGGGCTCTACCTTCACCATGAGCAACAGCAATTGGAATTTTGGATCCATTCATACCATCAAAGAAAATACATGGATTTTCATTTAAATCTTGTGCAACTTCTAATGTACAAACTCTAGCTTCATATTGTTCAGATTTATTTCTTTCAAAACTTGGCCAATCTTCAGCACCTTTAATTAATGATTTAATCTTTGATAAAAATTGACAACCATTACATGCACCAAATGCAAATGTATCTTTTCTTTCATTGAAAAATTTGGAAAACTCATTTCTAGCTCTTTCATTATATAAAACTGATTTAGCCCAACCATTACCAGCACCTAAAACATCACCATATGAAAATCCACCACATGCTGCTAAACCAACAAAATCATCTAATGTGACTCTACCTGAAATTATATCTGTCATATGAACATCAATACTTTCAAATCCAGCTTGTTGGAAACACCATGCCATTTCTTGTTGACCATTAACACCTTGTTCTCTTAAAATTGCAACTTTTGGTCTTGAATTTAAAGATTTAATATTTAAGTCATCATTTGGTTTAAATGTTAATGAATATGTTAAACCTGGATCATTATTATCTGAAATGGCTGAAAATTCTTGATCAGCACTTTGTGGATTATCTCTTAATCTTTGTAAATGGTATGATGTTAAGCTCCATTTTTCTTGTAATTTAGATCTTGATTCACTTATAACATGCTCCTTATTAAATGAAATATTAATTAGTTGTTTAGAATCAAAAACGGGTTCACCAATAACTGAAATAAATTCTTTTCCAACACCATGTGATTCAAAGATTTTTGTGAATTCTTCAATTTCAGATTTCTTGATTTGGAAAACAGCACCTAATTCTTCATTAAATAACTCTGTAAAAACATCTTGGTTACTTTCTAATTCAATATTTAAACCACATCTACCAGCAAATGCCATTTCTAATAATGTAACAATTAAACCACCATCAGAAATATCATGATATGCTAAAATATCAATTGAGTTATGTAATTTAATACATGAATTTAAAAATCCTTTAAGAACTTTTGAATCATGAACTGTTGGGCATGTATTACCAACTTGATTGTAAACTTGTGAAACTGCAGATCCACCTAATGATTTGTTTTTACCAGCAGCAAGGTCAACTAAAACAACAATTGAATCTTCTCCAGTATTTTGTAATTGAGGAGTCCATGTTTTAGATGTATCATTTACACCACAGAATGATGTAATAATTAATGATAATGGTGCCATAACAGTATTATTATCCCATGTCATTTTCATTGACATTGAATCTTTACCAACAGGAATAGCAATACCTAATTCTGGACATAAATCTAATGAAATTGCTTGGACTGCTTGATATAATGCACTACCTTCACCTGGAGTTGAAGCTGATGACATCCAGTTTGCAGATAGTTTAACCATATCTAATGTTTTAATATCAGCAGCAATAATATTTAATAATGATTCTGCAACACAAATTTTTGCAGATGATGCAGCATCAATAATTGCAATAGTTGGCTTTTCACCCATTGCCAATGCTTCACCGGTCTTAATTAATTCATCACCTAATGAAGTACATGTGACACCAACATCAGCAACTGGAACTTGCCATGGACCAACAAATTGATCTCTATCAATTAAACCAGTAACAGATCTATCAGCAATTGTAATAAGGAATGATTTTGAACCAACAGAAGGTAATTGTAAAACTCTTGTTAATGCATCATTAATTGAAACATTTGATAAATCAACTGGTGAGAGATCTAATTTCTTTGTAATATCTGTTCTTGACATTTTTGGTGGTTTACCAAATAATAATGACATTTCTAAATCAATTGGAGTTGTACCTAATAATTTATCAGTTAAAATTAATCTTTGTTCACTTGTTGCAGTACCAACAACTGCAAATGGACATCTTTCTCTTTCACAAATTTTTTTAAATAATTCTAAGTTATTTTGTGCAACACCTAAAACATATCTTTCTTGTGATTCGTTACACCATAATTCCATTGGTGACATACCTGGTTCTAATGATAAAATATCTCTTAATTCAAATTTAGCACCTAAACCATTATCATGAACTAATTCTGGTAAAGCATTTGATAAACCACCTGCACCAACATCATGAATACATTGAATTGGGGATTCTGTACTTAAACTGTTACAAGCATCAATAACTTGTTGAGCTCTTCTTTGCATTTCAGGGTTACCTCTTTGAACAGATGCAAAATCTAAATCAGCGGATCCTTCACCTGATGCAACAGATGATGCAGCACCACCACCTAAACCAATTAACATAGATTGACCACCTAAAACAATAATTGCGGAACCAGGAGTAATTTTAAAATCTGATTTTAAGGCTAATTGAGGTCTAATTGCACCCATACCACCAGCAATCATAATAGGTTTATGGAAACCTCTAATTTCTTCTTTACCTTCATTATTTTTAACAGAAGTAGTTAAAGTTCTAAAATAACCTGTAATACAAGGTCTACCAAATTCATTATTGAAAGCAGCTGAACCTAATGGAGCTTCAATCATAATATCTAAAGGAGATGCAATATGATTTGGTTTACCAATTTTTAATTCCCAAGGTTGTTTTAAATCAGGAATATGTAAATCAGAAACACTAAAACCAGATAAACCACACTTTGATTTTGAACCTCTACCAACGGCACCTTCATCTCTAATTTCACCACCAGAACCAGTTGCAGCACCAGGGAATGGAGAAACAGCAGTTGGATGATTGTGAGTTTCAACTTTAATTAAGGTATGAACAGTTTCTTTAGTTGATGACCAAACATTTTTCTTTTCCATATTAGGAGTAAAAACATATGCAGGTGAACCTTCAAAAACGGCTGCATTATCACTATAAGCAGAGATAGTATATTGAGGATTTAATTCATGAGTATTTCTAATCATTTGAAATAATGATTTATCCTTTTTAATATTATCAATATTCCAATCTGCATTAAAAATTTTATGTCTACAATGTTCAGAATTAACTTGAGCAAACATAAATAATTCAACATCAGTTGGATTTCTATGTAAAATATTTTTAAAGGCATCAATTAAATAATTAATTTCACCAGAATCTAATGCTAAACCTAAATCTTTATTTGCTTTAATAAGATTTTCTTTTGAATCAATTATATCGATATAAACTAAAGGTTTTGGTTTATTATCTTCAAAAAGATCATTAAATTTTGGAATTGATTCATTAATATATAAAGATTGAGTCATTCTATCATAAACAGAAGCAAAAGATGAAAATTGTTCTTTATGGAAATAATCAATAATTGGGAAACCTGGTCTAACTGTTAATAAAACTGCCATACCTCTTTCAACTCTTTCAATTTTATTACCTAAACCACAAACATCTGTAATATTAGTAGCTTTTGAAGACCATGGTGAAATAGTACCTGATCTTGGTAAAATTCTAATTAAATAAGTATCTGCATCTAATGAATTTTTAATTTTTTCAATTGAATCTGAATGATCACCATCCAATTGGACTAAATCATATAATAATTTATTCTTTTCTTCAGATAAATCTAATTCATTATCATAATGTAATAAAACTTTTAATTTTGTTAAAGTTTGATCATCTAAATCACCCTTTGTATGAACATAATGAATCTGACATGATCTAACATCAGTTACAACGGATGAATTAACTGAGTTATTAATATCGGAGATTAAATTTGAGACTCTGAAATTTGATAAAGCTTGAGAGCCTGGTAAAATGATCATTTTCTCTGTTGAGGAAGTCATTTTACTTAGACTTCAATCTTGATGAATTGATGTTATCTAGATTAGCAGATCCTAAATAAATAAAGGAAAAGGTGCAGTAGAAGAAAAGAAAGAGGCAAGATAATACTATTAAAATGTAATAATGATTATATTAATGCTAATATTACTATTCTTATTATTATTTTTATTATTATTATTATTATTATTATTAAATACATAATAAAAAAAAAAATTTAAAAAAAATTTATTTAAATAAATTTATTTTTTTTTTCATTGAAAATGACTTCTTCCCCGTCGTCGATCGTCGCTTAGTCAGGCCTCTTTTAGTTTTTCCTGTCTTTTGTGCCTGTTCTCAGTATAAGCCGGATTTTAGCTAACATGTTTTTGGTGGTTTATTTGTTGAAGAGTTGAGTATGATATCAATCAAAGAATTTAATTTTAACCTTTTATCTATTCTTCAAACAAGTTTAATATCTTTAGAAATTGTTCAATTCTAGAAATAGCATTTAAATGGTACCAGTGAAGAGAAAGGCCGAAACTCCACCTTTAGTATCAGATGAGATCGATATAAAACGTTCGAAAATAGAGAGTAGTAATGAAAAGTCCGATGAAATATCTGAAAAAACATCAGAGATTATAGATTCCAATGATTCAGAAAAGAAGCAAAATGATGAAAGCGATAAAATGGAAAAGTCTAAGGTAAAAACAGGAGAAAATAGTAATATGGACGATTTTAATAACGATGATAAGAGTAATGAAAATCTTATAGAAAATAATGAAATATTACAAGACCATAATGAAGATGATAATGACAAAGAAAGAAAAATCGATAAAAAAATAGAAGAAAATGGTGAAGATCAGATTGGACAAAATAAATCCAATGATACGCATATAGACGATAATGAAACCGAAAAGGATGGAGAAAATAATAAAACGAATGAAAAAGTTAGTAAGTTTAGTGAGAAACCAAGTAATGATGATATTAAAGAAGAAGAAAAAGGTGTTAATGATAAGGAAAGTAATTCTAAAAATGGGGAGAAACAAAATGCGAATGGAGAAGAAGAGGAAGAAGAAGAAGAAGGAGTTGATGATTTAGATGCGGATGAAAAGAAAAGATTACATTCATATCAATTTGACGGATATACATACACTTACAAAGATAGACCTTCTGTGATAGAGGAAAGGGAGGGGAAAATTGAATTTCGTGTTGTTAATAATGATGATACGCATGATAATATGATTGTATTAACAGGATTAAAAAATATTTTTCAAAAGCAATTACCTGAAATGCCAAAAGCTTATATTGCCAGATTGGTTTATGATAGATCTCATGTTTCAATTGCAGTTGTTAGGAAACCATTAACAGTTGTTGGTGGTATAACAATTCGACCTTTTGAGAGCCATGAATTTGCAGAAATTGTTTTTTGTGCTATTTCTTCAACTGAACAAGTTAGAGGTTATGGTGCACATTTAATGAATCATTTAAAAGATTATGTAAGAAATACAACAAAAATTAAATATTTTTTAACATATGCTGATAATTATGCTATTGGATATTTTAAAAAACAAGGATTTACCAAAGAGATAACATTACCTAAAAAAGTTTGGATGGGTTATATTAAAGATTATGAAGGTGGTACATTAATGCAATGTTCAATGTTACCAAAAATTCGATATTTAGATAGTCCAAAAATTTTATCTCTTCAAAAAGCTGCAATTTTAAGAAAAATTAGATCAATTGGGCAATCACATGTTGTACATAAAGGACTTTCACATTTTAAAGAACCAAATTTTAAACCATTAAATCCTTTTAATATACCCGGAGTTAAAGAAGCTGGTTGGACTAGGGAAATGGATGATTTAGCTCAAAAACCTAAAAGAGGATTACATCATATTGCAATGTTAACTATATTAACAGAGATGCAAAATCATCCATCTAATTGGCCATTTTTACAACCTGTTAATAAAACTGAAGTACCTGATTATTATGAAGTTATTAAAGAACCAATGGATTTAAGTACTATGGAAGTTAAATTAGAGAATGATGCATATGAAACTATGGATGATTTTGTTTATGATTGTAAATTAATTTTTGATAACTGTAGACAATACAACGGTGAAAATACTACATTTTATAAAAATGCTAATAAACTTGAAAAATCAGTTATTGCAAAATTAAAGGATTTCCCTGAGTATTCTCATTGTTTAGATATATTGACTAAAAAATAAATAATTTGTATAACTACGTTTGTTATCTTTCTTCTCTTTTTATTATTATTTTTTTTTTTTTTTTTTTGTATTAAATTATAAAATTTTCTTATATATAACAATTACATCAAGTAATTTATTCTTCCATTTTTTGATCATCACGCTCTTGTTCTTTAACTAATTCTATAATTTTAGCAACTTCTTCATCGGAATAAATTCTAAATCCACCTTCTTTAGTAACACTTGCTAATTGAGTATTATTTGAATCTAATTTTTCTTCCATTACTTGTTTAAGTACTTTTAAAGATAAAATTTCAGCTTCTTTTAAAGTTAATGATTTATGATATTCATTTTGTAATTCTGTTTGAGCACCTTCGGAACCCGATCCAATAGCTTTTGCATCATATCTATAAAAAGTACCTGAAGGTTCAGCATGATATAATTGAGGTCCTTTATCATTATCATAACCTGCAATTAATAAAGCAACACCGAAAGGTCTTGACATTAATCTTTTTTCACCAGAAGCACCTTCACCAAATCTCAAAGCTAAATCACAAACAGATTGAGTTAAAGATTCAACTGATATTTTTTCATTATAATATAAATCATGTTGAACAGATGCAACTCTAGCATGATCAATCATTGATCGAGCATCAGCTGTTAAACCTGACATAGCACAACCTATATGATTATCAATTTCCATTATTTTTTCAATACTATCACTTTCTAATAAAGTTGAAGATACACGTTTTTCAACACTTAATATTACACCTTCACTTGTTGCAATACCAATTGCAGTTGAACCTAATTTAATTGCTTCAAGTGAATATTCAACTTGAAATAAACGACCTTCTGGTGAAAAAGTTGAAACACCACGATCGTATTCACTTCTTGTTAAAAACATTATTAATTATAGGTTTATATTATAAATATAGTATATGTAATTGATATTTAAAACCAATTCTAGATAAATAAATTTGATTATGTTAATCAATTTTGTATTATACATATATATATGGAGGGCAAAATTTGAGAGTTAATTTCATGTTAGTCTTTATTATTCTATAAAATTGGATTGGTTTGGATGTTAATAATTAGCGAAACCATGAAAAAGAAAATTACAATTGTTTGTGGCGCAGAGTATCTGTGTCACATGATATATATGTGTGCTTGCTTCGCCACTGGTATATTTTTTAAATGTCAAATTTTACTCAATTAATTAATTATTAATTTAATTATTCGTAATATTTTGATATAAGATAAATTCGTTAAACATTATAGTTTAATTACTGAATTAAATTATAAATATAAAACTTGACCAACAATAAATTGGGATATATATCAATTTAATGTTATTAATTCTAATTGTTTGATAATTAAATGACCTGAGTTATTCATGGATATAATTTATTAATTTACTTCAATAATTAATTCTCTGAAAACAATGTGAATTAAATTAGCTTTTTTATTTATATAATAATTTTTAATTTACAAAAATCAAACAATAAGAATTTCTTAATTTCAAACTTAAGCTAAATTAAGGTAATTTAACTTATTATTTTCAAAAATTGGCATTTAGCCTTTAGACAAGTGTATATATATAGTGTGTGTGGCGTGTGACATGACCCAATTGGTGAGAAAGAACCGTTGGTATTCCAAATAAAATATAAAGTAAAATAGTAATAGTATGTATAATAATAATTGAGATTATACCGGATATAAGATATCTTTAGCTATATAATATATACTATATAATATATAATATATATATATTTAGTGAAAACTTGAGTGGTTGGTTGTAGCATACAATGAAAAAAATAAACTACTGTTTTTTTTTTTTGTTTTTTTTAATAATTTTCGGCCTACGAAGATTCTTTTTTCTTTCTACCGGTTCTCAGCAATTATTTGTGTTGTGTGTGAAGAAGCGTTTTTTGTTGATTTTCACTAGGAATTTGTAAAACGGAAACGTAGTAAGCACACGTGGTAATATAAGTTGTTGTTTTTTTTTTGAAAATACTGTCAGGATAAAAAATTTCGGACAAATTACGGTGCAAAAAAACAAATAAATCTACTGAAATCAGTTTTGCCACCCGCCCAACTATTAATGTACTACTCAAAATACTAACCAAAGATA
The DNA here is from genome assembly GCA_030570135.1 of Pichia deserticola. Classification (NCBI taxonomy): domain Eukaryota; kingdom Fungi; phylum Ascomycota; class Pichiomycetes; order Pichiales; family Pichiaceae; genus Pichia; species Pichia deserticola. Next base: position 43,008 of record JAJLVB010000079.1, on the reverse strand, counting down.
AATAAAATTAACACAAACAAACAGACGCAAAAAACAAAAATGCAAACAAAAAATTCAAAACAATCAAAAAAATCAAAAAAATCAAAAAAATCAAAAAAAATCCATAACTCCCATTTAAAGCCGTACGTTGTAGTAGTCTCTCAATATTATTTACTATACAAGATTCTTTTAATTAATCAAATAAATATTTTAAAGACTACAAATAAATAAATGTTCTGATTTCTGTTTTTCCAACCTCATTGAAAACTAATATTGTTAAAATAAAGATAATTTTGTCTTTTAAGTTTTAATTCAATCATCTTTTTACATTTTGTTTCTATTCTTTCTTTCTTTATTTTTTTCTTTCTTTATTTTTTTCTTTCTTTATTTTTATTTCTTTCTCCTTCTTTTTCCTTTTACTTCCTCCGTAATTCAAATTAAGGAAAAAAAAAAGTAAATATCCCTAACTAAATATCTTAATAATTTAACAATGCAATTATCAAAATCTCTTTATATCTCAATTGCTGCTTTAATGGCATCAGCTCAAGCTGAAAATATTTTAGTTGCTTTAAACAATGATATTAATTCAAATATTAATGAATATTTAAGTTATGTCGGTACAGTTACTGATGCTCGAGTTACAACTTTATTAAACTTATATAGAGAAGCTCAAACTTATACTGATGATTCTTACACAACTTTAGTTGATTCTTCTGAATTATCTGCAATTTCAACATTTGTTACTGCTTTACCATGGTACTCAAGTAGAATTGAAGATAAACTTGACTCTGTTGCTTCAACAACTGCTCAATCTTCCATTGCATTATCAACTGCTCAATCATCATCAGCTTCTCCAGCTTCAACTTCTTCTGTTGCTTCAACAACTGCTAAATCTTCTGCTGCTAAATCTTCTGCTGCTAAATCTTCAGCTACTAAATCTTCTGCTGCTAAATCTTCAGCTGAAAAGTCTTCTGTTACTAAATCTTCAGCTGCTAAATCTTCAGCTGAAAAGTCTTCTGTTACTAAGACTTCCGTTACTAAATCATCTGCTGCTAAATCTTCAGCTGAAAAGTCTTCTGTTACTAAGACTTCCGTTACTAAATCATCTGCTGCTAAATCTTCAGCTGAAAAGTCTTCTGTTACTAAATCTTCTACTGAAGAATCATCTACTGCAAGTTCTTCAGCTTCTGCATCAGCTTCTGCTACTTCTTCTTCTTCCTCTGCAGGTGCTGAATTAGCAGCTGTCGTTCCAGGTGCTGGTCTTGCTTTAGCTTTAGGTGCAATTGCTTTATTATAAGTTAATAGTTAATTTACATTCATTTATTTGGTTTCTTAATAAATGAATCTTTTTCCTCTTTTATCTTTAAATTTCTTTATATCAATGATACCTATTAAGTTTTTATCTCTTTACTCATTTTCATATCATACTTTGTAGCTCTATAATAATTAATAAATATAATCAATGAATCTTTAATTTGATTTAATTGGAATAGTTCGGTAAAGCAGATTCTCACAAATCAGAGATTCTTCCCTCAACAAACAATTTGTGTTTCCGGACTCGCCGTCATATCTCCTCATTTTTTGTTTTCAGCTACTAAACTAAAATTGTCGTTGTGATAATAAAAAAATAATTGTTTTCATTGTAATTTGTTGTTAACAACAGTCGCACGGCTCGTCAATTTTCTTTTCGGTTAGTTTTCGGATATCTGAGAATTTCTGCCGGTGCACGGAGTTTTAGCGTCTTCCTTTTTTTTTCTTTTTTTTTTTCTTTTTTTTATGAATTTATAAAAAATTGCTGAGCCGACTTTTAAATAAAATATAGTTAACATTATAAATTGATAATGCTCAGCAAAACAAAAGTTTGATGATTTTGTCTTTTCTTATTAGTTTATTCCAAAACAAATTTATTAATAAACAAAAGCATCACTTTCAAGTTCTAAAAAATGGATTTTTATGCATCTGTCTTACTTAAATATATTCCTGGATTTTCACTTATTGATGGTGCAATTCAAAACACTTTAATTAATATTTTAAAAACTGGTATGTGAAATATGTTTAAAATATTTAAATAATAATTAAAATATTTATTTTCATGACTAACACTTTTATTTTTCTTTCTTACTTTTCATTGTTATTTTTATTGTTATAAAGGACCTATTCCAAAACATATTTCATTTGTTATGGATGGTAATCGTAGATATGCAAAAACTCATAATATACCTTTAAAAGAAGGACATAAACATGGAGCTGATGCATTAGTTCGTGTACTTGATTGTTGCTTTAGAGTTGGTGTTAAAAATGTTACAACTTATGCATTTTCAATCGAAAATTTTAGTAGAAAACCTGAAGAAGTTGATACAATTTTTTCATTACTTAAATACAAATTGGCAATTTTATCAAATGAAAATCAAATGTGTGATTTACATAGTGTTAGAGTTAAAATTATTGGTAATAAATCATATTTACCTGAGGATGTTTTACATGATATTGAAATTGTTGAAGAAAAAACAAAACATCATACAAAGCATATCTTATTTATCGCATTTCCATATACCTCAAGAGATGATATATGGTATTCGGTAGATAAAATTGTTGAGAAAGTAAATAATAATGAAATTACTATTGATCAAATTGATGAAGATTTGATTAAAAATAATTTTTACTATGATAATGAAGCTGAAAATGTTGATATCTTAGTTAGAACTTCAGGTCATACACGTTTAAGTGATTATATGTTATGGCAATGTCATCAAGATAGTGTTATTGAGTTTCCCAATACTTTATGGCCAAATTATAGATTTTATCATACCTGGTGGATGATTTTTAAATGGAGTTATTATAAAACTTTGATTATTCAAGATGCTGAAGTTATGCAATTGAAAAAGGTATCAAGAGATGAGTTAAATAAAAGATATAAAGATGTTCCAAAGACACATCCACCCTTTGCTTCCGTTACTAAAGTTTGATTTAAAAACACAATATTTGCTTAGTTGATTGTTTAATGTGCTTTTTATCTTTCTTTTTCTTCTTTGCTCTCGTATAATTTTTAATTGTCCAATTAAACTGAATATTAGATTATAAAGCAATTTATAAATTTTCTAAAAAAATAAATTAAAAAGAATATCAACTTCAGTTGGTATTAAAGAATTAAAAAATAAAATATCTTGAAAACAAAATCAAAAAAAATCAAAAAACAAAAACTTAAGAATTGAAACAAACATTGAATGTCTCTCTTAAAAACTCAAATTATGAATATAGTAAAATTTTAACCTAAATTATAGGAGAATTTAATTTTTGGAAAGAACTAAAAGCATCATTTCCATTTTTCTCCAAATCTTCCTCAGGGTTATGTGCTTTTTCCGTTTTGAAATATTGTCTTTTACAGAATTTCCAAAGCTCAGCGGAACCTAAAAATAATAATGTACATAAAAAAGCCCATGCCCAACCAGTTGAGATTCCTTTTTGTAAGAAAACATAATCATTAATAACTGGAATGTAAATAGTTGGAATTAATGAAACAAAACCCAACATGACCGACCAAAATAAAAATTGATTGCTCCATAAATCTTTCATCCATTGGGTCTTACGATTTTCAGATTTTGGATGCATCAAAAATAAGGATTTTCTAATATGAATAACTTCCCATGCTAATATTAATGCACACCAAGTCATTGTAACAAAAGATGCAGATCTTGCTTTGAAAACATGATCACAACTTGGTGCATAATCTGTCCTATTACAGTTTTCACCAAGATTACCATTACCATAACCGTAAACTTCAATAATAAAAGGAATCATACATGAACCAGACATAACCAATCCATAAACAAACATGTCAATTACCACTTCCCATGTAAAAACAGAATCTTTTGCATCTTTTGGAGGGCGATCCATAATATCTTCAGCGGCTTTTTCAACACCTAAACCCATTGCTGGGAAACAGGATGTAACAACAATAACCCATAAAACTTCAACAGGTGATAATGGGAAAACTGAAAAATCATCTTTATCTTTAAAGACTAAACCAATCAACAAGAACAATGCTTGAGCAACATTGCAAGCAAGTAATTGAATAACAAATTTTTGAATATTATCACTCATTCTTCTACCTTCTTCTACAGCATTTAAAATTGAAGCAAAATTATCATCAGCTAATACAATATCTGAAGCATCTTTTGCCACATCTGATCCATTTTTACCCATAGCAATACCAATATCTGAAATTTTTAATGAAGGAGAATCATTAACACCGTCACCTGTCATTGCAACAATTTGGCCTCTTCTATGTAATGCTTCAACTAATCTAACTTTTGTTTGTGGTGCACATCTAGCAATAACTAAAGGTAAAACAGGTAATGAATCAATTTGATCATTAGATAAAGAGTCGAATTGACTTGCTGTCATAACCATTGACTTAATTACCTTTTCTGAATATTCATTAAAATTTTCAGGTAAAATACCAACTTCTTTTGCAATTGCACTTGCAGTTGAAGGATGATCACCTGTAGCCATATGAACAGAAATACCAGCATGATGACATAATCTAACTGAAGGTAATGATTCACTTCTTGGTGGATCATAAATACCAATTAATCCTAAGAAATGTAAATCTTTTTCAATTGATTCCCTATCAATTTTTTGCCATTCTGTACCTAAATTTTGATCTTTTGGAATTTTCATTGCAAATGCTAAAACTCTTAAACCTTTAGATGATAATTCATTCATTTCTGATTCTAACATTTTAATTGATTCGTTAGTCATATCATCAATTTTACCAGTTTTTGGATTATTCCAAGATGAACAAAGGTTTAAAATTCTTTCTACGGCACCTTTTGTATAAATTCTTTCAATATTTTCTGGGTTAGAAGAGTAAATTGAAGTCATTCTTTTAATTGAAGAGTCAAATGGGAATTCAGCTAAATAATTAAAATCATTACATTCATCAACTAAATAATCTCGACCAAATCCTAAACGACTAACAAATACTTGAATGGATATTTCTGTTGGGTCACCTCTTGCTTTCCAAATTTTATTACCGGTATCATCAAAATCTTCAAAAACCTTTGCAACATTTGCTAAAGATGCAGTATAAATCCAGTTTTGGAAAATTTCCATTTTTTGTGTACCATTATAATTGTTTTTAAATTCATCATAAGAAATCCAATTCATATCAATATCATTTTTATCTTTCATCATTAAAGGACTTAAATTTGAAAATTTAACAGTACCTAAAGTTGGGTTAAAAGGTTCATTAAAATCTTCAACTGAAAAAGTACCAACATTTGGAATATAAACTTGTTTTGCAATCATTCTACCTTGAGTTAAAGTACCTGTTTTATCAGAACAAATTGCATTAACTGAACCTAAATTTTCTAGAGCATCGAATTTTCTAACAATAACATTTCTTTTTAACATTTGTTTTGCACCAACAGCCATTGTAATTGTTAAAACAACAACCAAAGAAGATGGAATCATTGAAAGAGCAACACAAATTGCATAAATTGCAACTTCTTTTGTAACATTAAATTTTTGAGATGCCATTACAACAATTGCAAAAACAACAGCAATCCAAAATAAATAAATTGCTAACCAAGATAATTTAATTTTTAAAGCTGTACCGTCAGATATACCTAAAATATAACCAATTGTATTCCAAATTGTATGTTTTGCAGCATTCATATAATCAATTGTTGTTGCATCATTTTTATTTTCAATTTTTTCAATAATTTTATTATTATTATTTAAAGCTTTTGCAATTTTACCAATTTCTGTATTTAAACCAGTTAAAACAGCAACACCTAAAGCTCTACCTTTTGAAACAGTTGAAGAAGAATAAGCTAAATTTAAACGATCACCAACAGGAATTTCTTGATTATATAATTCATTTGCATTTTTACTAACTGGTAATGATTCACCAGTTAATAAAGCTTCATCAGTTTCAAAATTATGAGTTTCAATTAATCTTAAATCTGCTGGAATTGTATCACCAACTTTAACAATTACTAAATCACCAGGAACAACATTTTCAGATTGAATTGTCATTTCTGTACCATTTCTAATTACAACTGCAGATGGTGAACTTAAATTTTTTAAAGAACCCATTGTTTTTTCAGCTTTAAATTCTTGTTGAGTACCAATTGAAACATTTAATAAGATAATAAAAGTAATTACACCACCTGTAATCCAATCTTTAATTGCAAATGAGATAATCATTGAAATAAATAAAACAATTATCATTGCATTAAAAATTTGACGCATTAAAATATTAAAAATTGAAATTTTAGAACTATTCCCTAATGAATTAAAACCATAAATTTTTAACAAAGTTTCAGCTTTTTCATTTGATAAACCATGAATTTTATCAGTTTCAAAAATTTCAAAAATTTTATTAATTGGAATCATATAACTTTGATTACCTGCATTTGAAAATGCAATATCTGTTGATATTGAAGAATATCTTGAAATTACTTGTTCATCGAAATCTTTTTTCTCTTTATCGTTTGACATAATATAAATTTTACTTTGGATAAAGAAGTTTAAGAAAAAAAAAATAAAGAAAAAGGAAAAAAAACTACATATAGTACAAAAGAAGAATAGATTTATGTTAATATAAGAAAAGGGTATATGTAGTAAATTAGTGATTTACCAATGAATAAAAAAGAGGGAATCAAGCTATACTTATATAGTAATAACAAAAGGGCGGGTGAATAATTAAGTTTTTAAGAATAGAATCAGAAATTAATAGATATTTTTAATAAATGTCCAAATTGGGAAAGGTCACTCTTCAAGATAAGAACAGAATCATTATGTCATGATTCAAAAAAAAATTAAATGAAAAAAAAGCAAAGTTATTTCTAAAAATAATTATTTTTATCTTTTCTTTTTCTTTATAAGAATGAATGAATAACATGATAAAAAATAAAATAGCTACCAATTCGGTAATTAAACATGACCAAGTCCCACTTAAAAGATAAGGGTTTTTTTTAGATAATTAAAAAAAAAAGGGCTTAGCTAGTATAATTAAAAGTTTAAAAGTTTTCATTGTTTTAATTGCGGGGTTTCTTGTCTCGGTGTAATTACTTTTATGAAAAGAATGTGTTGCACAGCCGTAGTGTGAGATCATAGATGATAGCACGTGCCACAGTTTCTTTTTTACAATATATACATAAGAATTTTGTGGTTTGGAGTCGATCGTCTTATTGCTTTCACGTGACTGACGCCAAATATATATATAAATATAAATATAAATATAAATAAATATACAAAGATAAATTTAAAATTTAATAAATTGAAACGCCAAACGCGCAGTTTGTTGATTTTTCACTGTTTCTGTCAAATTAGCAAGAAACCAGCTTGAAACAAACACGATAAAACAATAGATTCAAGGACTTCTAAATTAATTTGGTGATCTTTTGTTACTTCTTTGGGATGACGGCTTTTACAATAATCCAATTAAAATTTCTTAAATCTTCCTGGATTGGTCTCTTGGTCTCTTTTGTCTTATTTATTGAAAAAAGGGTTATTTATATATAATAAGCTATACACAATTAAAGTAGTTGGTATTTTAACGTACTCTTTTGATGCCTCATTTTTTTCCCTTATATATCTAATAATTCTTAATACAAAAAATAAAAAGTATAAAGTATAGCTCTACAATATTTATAATATACATAACTTTATACATATAGTTTTTTATACAATCTCATATATTTATTTGTTTTCTTCTTTTTTATTCTTTTACTTCTTCTTTTCTTTTTCTTTTTCTTTTTCTTTCTTAATCGATTTTTTTTTGTTATTATTATAAATAAATAATGAATAATAACAATTCAAATGGAATAATGTTACAACCGATTCAAAAGAATGTTAATTTAAAGGTTTTATATACATTTGATGATAAAAATACATTTTTAGCAAGAACAAATAATTCAATTCAAGCAAAGATAATTACATTACCAAATCAACCACCACATAATGGAATTCAAATAGGTTGTATTGAACTGAAAAAATGTTTGGATTTATTACAATCAATTTCACCTGAATGGTTTCAAAAAGGTATGGATTATTCAATTTATTATAAAGACATAATAGAATTAGATGAACCCTATGTAGGTTCAGGTTTATATTCAAAAATTTTAAATGATTCAAATTCAGTTAGTTTGGTAACTGGTAGATTATCAACCAATTTTATTAATATATTTCAAGGCTCAAATTCTTCAACTGATACATTAGATATCAAACTTAGGTTATCTCCTATACATTCAACTAATATAAATCGAAGTAATAATAACAACAACAATAATAATAATAATAATAGTAATATCAGTAATAACATAATTTCAAATAGTAATAAGAGAAAACAAATAGATTCTTTTCCAGTATATATGGAAAATATTACAAACAGTTCTAGTCCAAACTCAAATTTAGATGACAACAATCAACTACAATCGCAACGAACATTGCAACAACCATCGCAACAATCTACCAGAAAAAGGGTTAGAAGATCAAATAATGTTCAATCCAATAATAAAGCTAATAATATTCCACAATTAGCATCACGTACTCAATCACTACCGTTTATAACTGAAGATTCACTGGCTCATAGAATTAGAATTTCAGATATGATAACTTCAAAACTTGATGAAGAAATAGATGCAAGCGGTGAACCAATTTCTTCAAGATTTTCAAACTTTCCTAAAAATAATAAAAATGATTTATATAATAATACTTCTTCTCAACCAACAAAGGCAAGGAAAACTAAAAGTTTTATTCAATCGGTTGTTAAAATTGGAGATAATGCAGTTAATGCTAAAAATAAAAAGACAAATTCATTAGCTTCAGTTTCTGAACATTCATCAAAGAAATGTGTTAACTGTTTATCAATTTCAGCTCCACCTTATAAATTTTATAAGGATGGTATTTTTCAACTTGCAAATTCCGGTTATTTATGTTCAATTTGTAGTTCTTATCAGTCAAAAAATGATATCAAATCACTGCGTGAAAGAGGTGAATTAGGTTTAAAAGGTTTATTAGATGTTCCTTATATTAATAAAAATTCAAACTCTAAAAGAATCAAAAAGAAACGTTCAGTTACAAATCCAAATTCAAATTCAAATTCTAATTCTTCAGCAATTGAAAATTCAAGCTCCCCAATAATTTCTAATTCATCTCCAATGATGAATTTGCAAAATGGATTTATAAGTAAATCAAAGAAACAAATTATCAATACAAACTTATCATCAACTAATAGTTATAATAATAATAATAATAATAATAATAATAATAATAATAATAAATCAATTTATGAAACTATTCATGAAATTGAAAATTTCAAAAATGAAGATTTAATGGCATTGCTTAAACTGGAATCAACATTTGCTAATTATAAAACTATAACAAATTTATCTGACAATAAGAACAACAATTGCAATAATTCTAATAACCAATCAGATCCTATTGAAGATATTTTTAGAATCCCTGAGAATAAACTTCCAACTAATTTAGCAAATACATCATCATCTGCATCATCATCTACTAAAGGACAACAATCGAAAAGTAATACACCAAATGAACATAGTGAAGGATACTATAGAGATTTTGATAATGTTCCATTGGATGCAACCAAATTAAATACCACTTTAATTCCAATTGATGATGATGATAAAGAAAATTATCCACCATCAAATATGCCTCCACCCTCTATCAATATTTATAATCATAGCAATAATAGCAATAATAATAGAATCAAAAATAATAAATTGGACAACATTAAAGAAGATGCAAATGATCATATACATAGTTTATTTGGTACAAATGATTTCTCACCTAGTATTCAAAGGATAATTGAATCTTTCTCTAACGAGCCAAGTTCACCAACAAAGACAACTACCAATGAATGGAATTATAATTTTTTTGAAGAAGATGGTGGATTTTCAGAAAATGATAGTAATGGTAATGGTAATCAGCATACAGAATGTGATGATCCTGAGATTGATAGGATTTTATCACAAAATAATGATACCAATAAGAACGCTGGTTTAAATAAACATGAGGGTGAAAATGATAATAATGATAATGATGATGATAACGATAACGATAACGATAAAGCTAATACGAATAAAAATAATAATAATGTTAATAAAACGAACTTTGGTAACATGGATAAGTATGAGATTACACCAAGAGATCCGGGAACAGCACAGACACAACAAAATGGGGAATCTCCAACTGGTCTAAGAATGACACCTGGTAATTCAGCTTTTGAAATTCAAATGTCATCCAGTAATAAAGCCAAAATAGTCAGTAATAACAGCAGCAATAAAAATGAAGATGATGAAGATTATAGGAAAATGAATAATGCAAACATAACTATAAAGGATAATATCATTAATAATAAAAATAGCAATAAAGATAATAGTTGTATTAATAATAATACAAATAACAATAAAAATATTAATAAAAATATATCAACTTCTTCAGCAGGTTTGAGAAAGTCAAGATTAACGATGCCAAGTTCACCATTTTTTCATATTCATAATGACGAAGAAATAACAAAAGATGATAAAACCTTGGATACCACAGAATCACTAATTAATTGGGATGCTAAATCTTCCCCTGTTACCGATCCGTTGTCTTCCTCATATGAAAAACAATGAAGTAAAAAATGCATAACCCAATAAAATATATTATATATTATATATCATATAATCGTATATAATTATTAATATAGTTGTAACTACTGTTTTATGTCAAAAAAGACAAATCTTCCCAAAAGGGTAACTATTTTCTCAACCTTTCAATTCATGTTGCAACATATTGTGGCCTATATAACGAACCGATTCCACTCCGCGAAATTAAAAACCCACCACGATAAGAAAGGAAAAAGGAAAAATAAAAAAGTAAAGAATTTTTCTTTTTTTCTCACTCTCCAATTTACGGAAAGCGAACGGAAACATGAAATTGAAACGATTTAAACAAGAGTGTTAAATTTATAGTTAATAATATTTATGTTATAGCTAATAAATATAAAGGGATAAAAAAAATAAGCAAAATGTTGACCTTCAGGACAACTGGATTTAATGGTTATGCATGTAAATATTCTCCATTTTATGACAATAAAATTGCAGTTGCAACTGCAGCAAATTATGGATTAGTTGGGAATGGTAGACTTTATATATTATCAATTAATAATGATGGAAGAATAGCTCAAGATACATATTTTGATACACAAGATGGATTGTTCGACGTTTCTTGGTCAGAATTACATGAAAATCAAGTATTAACATGCTCAGGTGATGGTTCAATTTCATTATATGATATAACATTGCCAAACTTTCCTATTAAAAGATTTCATGAACATCAAAGAGAAGTATTTTCTGTTTATTGGAATATGATAGATAAATCTGTATTTTGTTCCTCATCATGGGATAGTACAATTAAAGTTTGGTCTCCAGTAAGAGATCAATCATTACTTACATTAAGTTCAAATAAAGATATGACATCAACAACAGAAATACAAATTAATTCAAATAATAAACCACCTTTATCAACAAAGCCAATAGTTGAAAATACAGTTAATGATTGCGTTTATCAAGCAACTTTTTCCCCTCATGATCCTTCAATAATAGTTTCTGTTAATTCAGCTTCACATTGTCAAATTTGGGATACAAGATCTTCAAATCCATTAACATTAGATTTCATATCGCATGGTGGTTTAGAAGTTTTATCATGTGATTATAATAAATATAGATCAACAATCATTGCAACTGCATCCGTTGATAAATCAATTAAAATTTGGGATTTAAGAATGATACCTGATTTACAACATTCATATTTAGCTCAAAGAAATAAAGTTGGGCCTGCTCCAATAAATAAATTAATTGGTCATGATTTTGCAGTTAGAAAAGTCCAATGGTCACCACATTCTTCAGATACTTTAGTATCCTGTTCTTATGATATGACTTGTAAAGTTTGGAAAGATCAAACTGACGAACATGCAAAATATATGAGTAGTATGCGTATGAGACATGGGGATGCTCTAATAGGTAATTTCGATAAACATAGAGAATTTGTTTTAGGTTGTGATTGGTCTCTTTGGGGAAAAGGATTTGTTGCAAGTACAGGATGGGATGAAATGGTTTACGTATGGAAAGCTGTATAATTAATTAATTTTATTTTACTTTATTTTTTTCAGATTTTGAACTTACGATAAAAAAAATGTGACGATATTTAAACTTAAATTAATCTGTATAAGTTTACTTTTAAATATAAAATAATTTTAAATCTATAAATCATTTTTAGACGTATTACTAGTTGTAATACTAATAATAATATACAATTGGCATTTATATAGTTTATAGGGTCAAACCAGCTCAATATCGTTATTTCTTGAACCTGAAAATCTCTCAACCTCTGTCATTAATCTTGTAATCCATAAGTCTCTATCAACTCTAGATCTAGCTAAAAAGTTGACTGCTCTACCTCCTACTCCTAATTTGGAAACAGATTTCAATAATTCAGTTGCTGATAATTTCTCTGTTGAGTCTGGTTTGTTAGCCTTAAATATATCTTTAGCAATTTCACTGTCAAATGTTGACTCAGATTCATCTGATTCTTCTGAATCATATTCTGAATCATTTATAGCCTCTGAATCTGCCTCTGAATCTGCCTCTGAATCTGCCTCTGAATCTGAGCTATATTCCAATGGAGTATCGTGAAATTCGTTTTTACTATTTTCATCTGATGAAACATTATGTACATCATGTGATTTCGTATTCATTTTGTTAAAAATATTCAATTTGAGATGATCAAGTCTATGTCTATTTCTTTTCTTCTCCATATTTTTGCCATTTAAACTTTCATCATTATTTGAATCAGATCGGTTTGACTTTAAGCTAGAAAATGAATCTCTTTTCTTTCCAGCATTTAATTTTGTACCAGCTTTCTTTTTAATATTTTTCATCATAATTTTCTTTGACCCAAACCAAATCGTAAAAGATCTTTCATAGGCTGATTCGCTACTTCTCCATCCATCACCATAAACTCTTGGTAATCCATCTTCACCAGATGATAAGCTGAAGAAAACTTGACCTTTACTATCAGTACTTGATTTTCCTGTACTTGCAAAAACATAACAACTAGCTAATGAAATTGTTGCATAACGACTATAATAAGTTGAGTTTCTAGCAACACCTGTTCCTCTTTTTCTTTGAAAAATATGATAAACAACAAAAAATCCAGGACTTAAAACTGCATAGAATAATTTGAATTGTTTGCCTTTAAATTTTTTACAATATAAATAGCCTTCCATAAGAACAGGTTTATCTAAAACATATGATGAAATACTATATAATTGAGTGTCTGTATATGCTTTTGACAGTTCCCATTTTGAGCAACTTGTTTCACTCTCATTGGCTATCAAAGATTCATAACAATCATCATTCTTAGTATTCATTAATTTTAAGTTCTTTTCTTTCAACATAACATGACGGGCTAAATCTTCTCTTTTCTTTAACGTCCAATATTCACTTAATTTTCCTAAATTTTTAGCCCATTCATTTCTGATACTTTTAGTTGATACTTGAATTCTTAAAACAGATCCATTATCCATAACTAATTCAAAACAATTTTCAATATATTCATCATCATTATCAATTGAGTTCGTACTCTTTGAAAAAGTTTTAAATAAAGAATTGTCTTTATTTTCATGTTCCGCCGATTTTGGATGTTTCCAAGTTTGATGTGATGCAGCTCTTAAAATCAAACTAATATCATCTTTTGGGACAAGTTTGATATCAGTTACTTTACAGAGATCAATAATTGAATTAGCATTGGAAATCATACATGCTCTTCTCTCAGCCTCGTATAAAGCATTAGCATCATTATCAGCGTATTCTTCGGGTGTAATTCCCGGTTTTAACCATTTAATATGATGTGCAGTTCTTGGGTATGGAGTTGATTGATAAACTATTGGATCAAATGCTGCTGCACTTTCAAGTCCTTTTATATTTAATATGTCACCAGCAGGTGATATCAAATTACGTTGAGGTATTTCAGAACCAGGTATTATTGGGACTGCATCATAGAAATCTTGAAAAAATAATAAATTTTCAACAGTAAACGCATATAATAATTTATAATATTGTCGTCCAATTTTACTTGTTAAATTACCCCTTCTATTGGATAACCTTGTTATAAATCCTTCAATAGGTAATGGTTCAACCAATGATCTGTCACTTAAAATGTGAGATTCATGTTGAAATTCTCTTAATTCTAATTCATATGAAGATGCATAAATATTCCATAAAATTTGAATTAAACATTCACTTTCACCTAAAATCCATTCTAATCTGTCATATTTTCTAAAAGTCAAAGCTAAAAATGATCTATCTGTTTTAATTCTATTCAAAAATTCTTTAGCCATTGGATCATTTGGTAATTTTCCATATTTTTCTAATTGTACTATTTTACGTTCAATTAAATCTAACATTTTATCAAAACTTTTAATTGGAGGATATTGATAACCATTTTGATTATATTTAATTACAATAAATTGAGAATTAATTGCATGTTCTTCGACATATGTTCTATAGAAAGTTTTAATTCCTGTAATAGTGAAAGCAACATTTAAAGATGGTAAGCTAATCAATAAAGCTTGTTTATGGTTATGTAAAGATTTTGTATCCAACAACTGCCTTAAAAAACTTAACCAAACAATTGCAGATGATGTTGAATGAGCTAATAATGTATAAAAAATGGTACAACTTTTCTTCTCTTTTGTAATTCTAATACTTTTATCCAAAAGATTGGCAAAATTGACAGTTATATCATGACGAGATAGAACCAATGAAAAGTGACAATTTTTATCTTTCTTTTGATTGCAGCGTTTACCAATTCTGTTATCTTCAATGTGCATCTTTTTTTTTAAATCATTAATCTTCTTTTTATCTTTCTTTTTATTTAAACTTTCAGTTTTAGCATTTTTAAATTTTTCCAAAGTTGATTTTAAAGTTGAATTTTTATCTCTATCCATCAAAGTATTATTTTGATTATCAAAATTATCTAACTCTTCATCAATTGTTGATTCACCATGATTTTGAAAATTAATAATTGAAGATTCTCGAGAGTTTCCAGTATTTGTATTGATATCTTTGTCAGTATCATATTCACCACTTGATGCTTCTTCTTCTTCCTGTTTCTCTTCCTCTTCATCTTCTTTACGTTGTCTATCTAAATCTTCTTCATAAATTTCCCTTTTTAATTTCCCACTATCATCTTTTCTAAAAATTTGATTACTTTTAAAAAATTGAATAATTGCAGGATAATCAATATCATTTGTTGCTCTAACAACAGTTATATATTCTCTCCATCTTTGTAAAATTCTTGAACTTTTTTTTGAATCTGAATTTAATTGAAATTTTTCAACTGTTGAGACCATTACTAACATTTTTTCCATTTTAATAATTTCACCAGCTTGGAAATTTTTTAACAATTTTTTCATTTTTCTTTTATGTTCAAATTTATTAATTTCACCACTTAAACCTAATTTTGCACCTAAAGTTTTAGTTTTTAACATTTTATACGTTTCTGCCACATCATCATCGATATTTGTGTAAGTCTCATTTATATTATAATTAATTTTACCTTCTTTTGATAACAAACTGACTTCATCATTATGATTATCATAGTCATTTTTATATGGAAAAGGAGTTTGTTTATCTAGTAATAATCTTTTGGATTGTAAAGTATACATACTTGCAGAATTATTCATGTTAACAGATTTTGGTTCATTTGAATTATTTAAAGTTGGCAATGTATCAAAAGTAACAGATTTACGATCTTTTGTAGTATCTGGAGTTTTATGTTTAGTAATATCTGGTAAATCATCTGAATTATCTTTTGGAGAATATAAAGGTATTTCAGATGCTGTTGTAAAAGATTCATTATCTGAATCAGTTTCATATTCATTATTATTATTATTATTATTATTATTATTATTATTATTATTATTATTATTATTATTATTATTATTATTATTATTATTATTATTATTATTATTATAAGAATTTTGTAAGGAAACCATAACATCGTCTATTTCATTTTTTAGTATTTCTTGTTTTTCATCATTTAATTTCTCAAAGAATGAACGTAGAGAATCGGGTATTTTATCAATATTATTAATTAAATTATTTTTTGATTCACTTACGTTATTATCATTTGAATTTAATAATGAAATATTATTAGTATTATTATTAGAATTAAAATTAGATTTATTATTAGTTTGAGTATATGGGAAATAAGAAGATGAAAAACTTGAATTTTCGATATTATTATCTGAATTTTCATTATCTGATTCTGAATCTGAATTTAATAATTTATTATTCATTAATAAATGAAATTCCATATTTTTATCTTGAAAAGATTGCCTTGGTATATTAAAATGAATTGAATGTTGTATATCAGAAGCTGTATGAGAAAGTGTATTATAAAGATGATGATTTGATATATTAATTAAAAAAGAATTTAAAGTTGATGAAGGATGTAAAAAAAAATTTGAATTATCATGTAAACTTTTATTTTCACTATTATTATTAATATTATTTCTATTTATATAATGATTTTCACTTATTTCATTTGATTTTAAATCAAAATCTGGTTTATGAGTTAATTTTGTTAGTAATTTATTCTTTAAAGAATGATGAGATTGTTCTATATCAATATTTGATATTGTTGTATCAATAAAATTTGCAGCATTTTCATAATCTTTAAGAGTTTTATGTTTTGGATTTTTATTTTTAATTGTCCTTATATCATCTAAACGATTTAATCTTGCTAATAAAATTGATTTTTTATCTAAAATCCAAGCATTTGGAATATTACCAATAAATATAACAGTTGATGTATTATAAAGTTCTAAAGCATCACAATATTTTAATCTAAATGCGGTAAATGAATTCTTTGGAATTTTAATTTCATCTTTGTTATTATTATTATTATTATTATTATCGTCTTCTGTCATTATTATCGTATAGTAGTAGCATAAATAAAAATAATAATAATAATAATAAAAACAATGACTTATACATAAATATATATATATATATTATATATATATGTATAGTTACTATATTATTGATCAGATAGTTGACTATTTTTGATCAAAAGAAAGATGATAAAAGAGATTTAATATAGAATGAAATAGATTAAAATAGACAAAAATTAGCTGAGCATTGTTTTCTGATTGTGATATCAATTGTTCTCTATTTTAACAAATTAAAAATTAAAAAATAAAAAATAAAAAATACTACAACATATATCTTTTATTGTACACATTTATTTTATGTAGATACAGCCGAGCCTCATTTATTAAATAAGACTCTCCCTTTATCAAAATAAATAAATTTACACACATTCTACAAAAGTTGTTTATGGTTGAAATTTTTAAAAGTTGCCCTTTTTTTTAATTGGACTGGAAATTTAAATGAAGGTTATTCTTTATTCTTCATTCTTTATTCTTTTCTTGCGTCGATCGACACCATCGGGAATATGTAATATGTATTATTTTTCTCTTTCACTCCGAGTTAAACAATTAATTAAAGGGAGAACGCGAGTTTCAAAAATTTAACGTGTGAGGCTCCGACGAGAGTTGCTTATTAATTTTATTATGTAATTTTATTATCTGTTAACTTTTGCGTTTTTTTTTTTCTTTTTTTTTTTTTATATGTTGTTTTGTAAATTCAAGAAAAAATCCACGCTTTATTTTTTTCTCTCTCTTTTTGTATGCTGGCTCAAAATATTAAGTAAGTTATTATTATTATTATTATTATTATTATTATTATTAATAATATAATATAATATAAGCAATAAAAATTACCTGTTGATTGTTTATTATTTAATTTAATTGATTCAGTTTGATTTTCATTTTATTTATTACATACACAAAATTTGTCTGTTGTACGTTCCCTTTTAAATTAATATATCTAAATATATATACATACAAGTCTTATCATAATTAGATATATATATATATAAATATATATTATATATATAATTCTTAAACAGCAACAAATTTATATTTAATCATTAATAGATTTGACACAATTATCAATTAATTGATTGATTGATTGATTGATTGATTGACTTGATTTTACTCATTTCTTTACTTACTTACTTAATTATTTATTCATTTATTCATTTGTTCATTTGTTCCAGTTTACATAGCGCACAAGTAAATAAACTGAAATTGAAATTAAAAGGTTTTGTTTGATTTAATTATATCCACTAATTTGTTTTTATAACTTGTCCTTTTATTTTCAATTACTTATTCAATTAATTAAACAGTTTCAAAACTAAAGGTAAGTAGTAAAAAAATATTTATTATCTTTAATTTCATTAATATTATTATTATTATTATTAAAAAAATCAGTTTACTAACAGTTTTAGTCTTATTTATTCCAGATAGATATACACATCATTTGTAATATATATTATATCATATAATATATATATATATATATATTATAAAAAAAAAATTGTATTTGCCTTTTTATTAATTCATAATGTCTAATAATAAGGATGCAAATGGTTTAAATAGTCCATTTGATGACAAATATATATTTCAAGATGCTGATGGTAATGAATTACCATCTCCTTCAATTGGTTATAAATCAAATTTAAATAATAATAATAATAATAAAAGACATTTTTCAGGTTATTCAACTTCATCTTCAAAAGCTGGTGATATAGATGATTTTGAAGATGCAAGTTCAATAGGTAAAACTCCAATGTTATTACAAGATTCAAAAGCTTTAAATAATTCATCTTCTTCAAGAACTGCTCCAAATTTATTTACTCATGTTAATTTAAAAACTTCAAATATTAATAATGGAAAATTAGAATTTGAAGAAGAAGATGAAAGTTTTGATGATATTGGTGATCTTAATAGTAATTTTAATAATGAAAATAATGATGAATTAAAGAGAGGTAAAACAACTTTTCAAAGGCATAGATGGGGTACTCAACGTAAAAAAGATGGTAGACCTTTAAATAGAAATAAAACTTTAAAAAAAGTTTTGGAAAATTCTTTACCCCAACAATTTTTCCCAAAACATGATGATGATGATAATGAACATATGTTTGATAATAAAGATGAAAAAGATCATTCTCATATCAAAAGAGAAATTTATTGGAATTTACCTCTACCCGCAACTTCTTTAGATGATGAAGGTAAACCACCTCAATATGCAAGAAATAAAATTAGAACAACTAAATATACTCCAATTACTTTTATACCAAAAAATTTATATTACCAATTTGGTAATGTTGCAAATATTTATTTCTTAACAATGATTATTTTAGGTGCTTTTGAAATTTTTGGTGTTCCAAATCCTGCACTTTCTGCCGTTCCTTTAATTGTTATTGTGGTTATTACAGCTTTTAAAGATGCATTAGAAGATTCAAGAAGAACAGTTTTAGATTTAGAAGTTAATAATCAAATTACTCATGTTTTAAAAGGTATGGATAATCCAAATTTTAATGGTGAAAATATTAGTTTATGGAGAAGACTTAAAAAGGCAACAACAAAATTAATGTTAACCATTTTTAGAAAACTAAAAAATCAAAAATTAATTGATCCTTTAGCTGAAGATTCTGCTTATCCAAGAAAATCTTTAGATAGTATTGATTATAGAAGAAGTTTACAACGTGATAGAAATAATAATAGTTCAATTCAAATTCAAGAAACTGATGATTTAAATCCTTTTAGTGATCCAATAACTCTTAATGATCAAGATAATGATAATTTTGATAATGGAAATAATGATAATGATATGCCACCATTTGTTGCATCTTATAATGATAATTATATCTCTCATCCAACATTTAAAAAAGAATATTGGAAAAATATTCATGTTGGTGATATTGTTAAAATTAAAAATAATGACTCAATCCCTGTTGATATTGTCATATTATCAACATCAGATTCAGATGGTGCATGTTACGTTGAAACTAAAAATTTAGATGGTGAAACAAATTTAAAAGTTAAACAAGCGTTAAAATGTTCTCATAATGATTTAATCTCTGTTGATGATTTAGCAAAATGTAAATTTTGGTTAGAAAGTGAAGGTCCAAAATCAAATTTGTATAGTTATGAAGGTAATTTGAATTATTATGCAAATGGTGATGATGAACGTGGTCAAATTTGTAATGAACCTGTTAATATTAATAATATGTTATTAAGAGGTTGTTCTTTAAGAAATACAAAATGGGTAGTTGGTATTGTTGCATTTACTGGTAATGACACTAAAATTATGCTTAATGCTGGTATTACACCAACTAAAAAATCAAGAATTGCTAAAGATTTAAATTGGTCTGTTATTTTAAATTTTCTTTTATTATTTGTACTTTGTTTTGTTTCTGCAATTGTTAATGGTGTTTATTATAATTCAAAAAATGTTTCACGTACTTATTTTGAATATGGTAGTGTTGTTGGTTCAGCCGCTGTTAATGGTATCGTTAGTTTTTTCGTTGCTGTTATTTTATATCAATCATTGGTTCCAATTTCACTTTATATTTCAGTTGAAATCATTAAAACTGCTCAAGCTTATTTTATTTATTCTGATGTTAAAATGTATTATGAAAAATTAGATTATCCATGTGTCCCGAAATCTTGGAATATTTCAGATGATTTAGGTCAAATTGAATATATCTTTAGTGATAAAACAGGTACTTTAACACAAAATATTATGGAATTTAAAAAATGTACAATTAATGGTGTTAATTATGGTAGAGCTTATACTGAAGCTTATATGGAAATTAGAAGAAGACAAGGTATTGATGTTGAAGAAGAAGCTGTTACTGAAAGAAATGGAACTGCATCTGATAAAATTGAAATGATTAAAATTTTAAAAGAAATAAATAAATCTTCTGTTCCAGATACGATTGATAAGGATTTAACATTTATTTCTAAGAAATTTGCACAAGATTTAAAAGGTGCAAGTGGTGATACTCAAAAATTAGCTGATGAGAATTTTATGTTAGCTTTAGCCCTTTGTCATTCTGTTTTAACTGAAAGATCAGAAAAAGATCCAAATAAATTTGAATTAAGAGCACAATCGCCTGATGAAGCTGCACTTGTTAGTACTGCTAGAGATGTTGGTTTCTCGTTTGTTAATAGAACAAAAAATGGTTTGATTTTAAATGTTCAAGGTGAAGAAAAAGAGTACCAAATCTTAAATATTTTAGAATTTAACTCAACAAGGAAGAGAATGAGTGTAATTATTAAATTACCCCCAATTCAACCTGGTGGTGAGCCTAGAGCTTTATTGATTTGTAAAGGTGCTGATTCAATTATTTATTCAAGATTAAGTGATAAAAATGATAAAAGTTTACTTGAAAAGACAGCTATTCATTTAGAACAATTTGCGACAGAAGGTTTAAGAACTTTATGTATTGCACAAAAGCAACTAACTTGGACTCAATATCAAGATTGGCAAAAACGTCATAAGGCTGCTGCATCGTCATTACAAAATAGAGAAGATAAAATGGAGGAAGTTGCATCATCGATTGAAAGAGATTTAATGCTTTTAGGTGGTACTGCAATTGAAGATAGATTACAAGATGGTGTTCCTGATTGTATTCAATTGTTAGCAAGAGCTGGTATAAAGCTTTGGGTCTTAACTGGTGATAAAGTTGAAACTGCTATCAATATTGGTTTTTCATGTAATTTATTAGAAAATACAATGCAATTATTAGTTATCAAAACTACTGGTGAAGATATTGAAAAACTTGTGCCTGATGATTTAAAGGATTTAGTATTAAATGATAAAACTGAGATGATTAAATTTTTACTTGATAAATATCTTGAAGATTATTTTGACATGATTGGATCTTCTGAAGAATTGGAAAAGGAAAAGAAATTGCATGAACCACCAAGTGGTAACTTTGGTGTTATTATTGATGGTGATGCATTAAAACTTGCGTTAAGTGATAATTTAAGAATTAAATTTTTGCTTCTCTGTAAACAATGTAAGGCGGTTTTATGTTGTAGAGTTTCACCTGCACAAAAGGCGGCCGTTGTTAAGTTAGTTAAGGAAACATTAGATGTCATGACATTAGCTATTGGTGATGGTTCCAATGATGTTGCAATGATTCAAGCTGCAAATGTTGGTGTTGGTATTGCTGGTGAAGAAGGTACACAAGCTGTTATGTCATCAGATTATGCAATCGGTCAATTTAGATATTTGGGTCGTTTGGTTCTTGTTCATGGTAGATGGTCATATAAAAGATTGGCTGAAATGATTCCTTGTTTCTTTTATAAGAATGTTATTTTCACATTGGCATTATTCTGGTATGGTATTTATGATAATTTTGATGGTACATATTTATTTGAGTATACCTATTTGATGTTCTATAACTTGGCATTTACTTCACTGCCTGTTATTTTCTTAGGTATTTTTGATCAGGATGTTGATGATTATATTTCATTATTAGTACCACAATTATATAGAACTGGTATCTTAAGAACTGAATGGAACGCTGAAAAGTTTTATTGGTATATGGTTGACGGTTTCTATCAATCTATTATTTCCTTCTTCTATCCTTATTTCTTATACTATAAAAACGGTATTGTTTCAAATATTGGTTTACAATTAGATCATAGATTTTACTTTGGTGCTTTGGTTGCTTCAATCTCAATTGTTTCGTGTAATTCATATGTTATGCTGAGACAATATAGATGGGATTGGTTATCTTGTCTAATTAATTTTATCTCTAATATACTTTTGTTTGGATGGACTGGTATTTGGTCTTCATCAACTAATTCATCTGAATTCTATAAAGTTGCAGCACGTTTATACGGTGCGCCATCATTTTGGGCTTGTTTCTTCATTGGTATTTTAATGTGCTTATTACCACGTTTTGCTTATGATTTCACTTGCTCTGTTTTGTATCCTAAAGATATTGAAATCATTAGAGAATGTGTTGATAGAGGAGATTTCAAACAATATCCAAGGGATTATGATCCAACTGACCCAAATAGACCTGCTATCTCCAAATATTCACAGGCACATACATTAGAGTCGCATATATCACCTGTTGATTTTCCAGCACCTGGTCCATCTTATAGAGATTCAATTAACGGTACAGGTGGAAGCCGTAGTAATACCTTTAAACGTATATTCAGCGGTAGACAGAATAACTTTTCACCTTCTATCCCTATGAATCCATCTGTTGAAAGTTTAGCTACTGAGGAAATTGAAATGGATTTCCACAAGGGTCATGTCAATCCAGATGGCTCTATGACAAGTCCAAGTTTTACAGTTAAAAATCAACAGAATATTGATGGTAGTTTCAGTAATACGAGGAAGAATACAACTCTACGTGATGTGGATGACGTAGAAGATAGAGGTGCTAGTCTTGAAAATGTGAGAACCAGTCTCGATTTACCAGAATTGACTAATGCAAGAAGTTTATTAAGTAATTTATCAGATTGATTGAATTATTTAAGTTCTATTTATCCACAAAATAATATATTCTCAATTAATAGTATTTCCTTTTTCTCCTATACATGAACTAACTATGCTCAGCAAATAAATCCCTGTATATTTATTTATTTATATTATATAAAATGTTTTTCTTTTAGTTAACAATCCATTTGTCTTAATAAACTTTGACTTTATGTCGTCTTTATAAAAAATATTTCTCTATTATACAAAGTTAAATATATGCTTGCAATAAGTTTACTATGAGAGGTTTTCAGGAAACAAATGTTGGTATAAATTTTGCCAAAATCCCTTATCGTAAATATTATCTAATTCTTCCCATCCATGGATTTTTTTCAAGTTCCCTCCAACAGTACTGCAGAATGGCTTTTGGTCTTCTAGTTTAATAAATTGAACTGATCCATTGGATAGTTGATCATTCAAAATTAAAAATACTTTTGGGGCGTTGTTTTGGGGGGTGAATTCATATAATACTTCATGTTCGATTAATTTATTCACATAATTCCATTTTGAGGTTTCATTTGTAGTCACTCCTAGATAAATAGACCATAAGTTTTCAGCTAGGAAAAAAGCAATTACTGGGAAAATTAATATACATAAAATAAGCATCATTCCGGAAATTTCATTTGTCGAGGTTGTTCTTTTCATTAAAAACCAATATTTTTTCAAGAAAGATTTTTCTGTGATATTTTCCGGTAATTTACCGGAATGATTCAGATATAAACTCAAACTATAATAACATAAATAGCCACCGTACATTGTAATATAACAAATAGAAACTAAAAATATTAAAAACCATCGGTATGTGTAATAAGCAACGTCGTTATTAAGCCAAACACAATGATGGTCAAACATCAAAACACATTTATTACAGCTAGAACAATGCTTACTTCTAGCAGGTTTATTAAATTTACAAGTTGCACATTTTGTTTCATAAAAAATCAAATTATCATAGGGAAATTGAACCTGAATCTTTGGTATATTATCGTTGTTCAAAGTGACGGGAATATATCCTGGATTGACTAATACAGCCAATAAAAACGAAGCATAATTTATCAGTATTGGAAAAAGCATGAAAAACCAAAATCTTAAATTTGAATTCACTTTATTATTTAAATACCCTTCATATTCGATAATTTGTGAATAGGTATATCGAAAAAAATAATGCACGGAGTTTGTAAATATAATTAAATAAAATAGTGGTATCAACCATCCACAAATCCATTTAAATCGTTTTGTTGATGTATCAGATAATAAATAGCCATTACAAAATTTGCTGTCAAATTTCATAAATTGAAAAGCGATCCATTGTGTAAACCTATCAACTAAAAAAATGTGAAGTTTATGAATTAACGTTCCTCTATAATTGGGCAAATCACCTAGCAAAACTATAAATGTAATTGCTGAAAACACAATTAGTAAACCAACTAGCAACTGAAATTTTGACATCAAACAAGTTATGTGTTAAGGAATGGATAAAATTTACAAAATAATGAAGAATATCAATGAAAACAAAAAAAGATATTGATCTTTTGAAACCAATTAAAGATATTTTATCAATAAATTTGAAAAAAAGCATGCAAAAAATAATACCTTGACAGCTGTGGGGTTCGAACCCACGCCTCCGAAGAGACCAGGACCTTAACCTGACGCCTTAGACCACTCGGCCAAGCTGCCATTTAAAAGATGTAAATCTTTATGGGTTTATTGAATAAAAGATTTATTAGGAAAAACTGGAATATAATAAAAAAGTTCGGATTTTAGTTAAAATCTATCAACCTAAGTTTTAATTACTTTCTAATAATCTATACAACAATGAAGTCTGTATGGAGAGGCTTGAATGTAATTATTTTATTTAATTCTTCCCCCACTATATTAAAGTGACTCCCCATGAATAAACACGGTTACACAATTTTATACAGGAATAAATAACTGGTTTTATATTTATCAACAAATAAAAATTAATTCAATAAAACTTTTCGTCATTTATTATTTAGTACCTGTTTCCTAATATAGTAGAATAACAACAAACTAATTAAGCTTTGACAGATATGTAAACAAACATTTATTTCCTATTTCATCCTTGGTGTACCAATGTTCAGTCTTCATAAACATTATAATATTTCCTTATTTCCAAAATCCGAATTTTAATCATTTAAATCAATCATTTTTTTTTTTTTACTGATATATTACTAATTTATATATTTTTATAAAGAATAGCCTACAAGTTTCCCGACATTAAATGTCTCCCGGCTAGAAGTTTTATATAAAGTAGTTTGGACAATATAATCAGAAAAGAAACAAAGATGAAATTTTTGAATTTGTCCTAAAATTTATCCCGCTTAAGAAAAATTAATAATGAAAAAAGAATAAGAGAAGAATAAAAATAGAAAGGAATTTGTCCTTAGTAGAAAAATAAAATAAGATAAAAATATTGGGAAAGAAGTTTCCCTAGAATTTATTTAAATGATTAAAATATAAGTAAAAATTGATTTGAACTAAAAGGTGTTGATGTGTTCATAACTAAATTTATGTAACACTGTTATAATGAATGTTGATGATGATGTAAATAAGGAATTATTAAGTCTTGCACTATAGTATTGCTTGGACGCATATGCTAGTATCCGAATAAACGTGTTACCTTTCGAATAGTCCTGAGTCGTGAGTATATGTCCTATTAGGTGTGAAAGAGGCAAATGGAATCCCATTATGTGCGATATACGGATAGCTTCTTCACATTCAAAGAAAACATGATATGTACCACCGTCCCCTGAGTTGCATAATGATGGGTGATGGAAACATGAGTTTAATAGCCCTATTTGTAGCTCAAAAATTTCATTGAATCTAGCGTGATGTTGATTATGAAGTTTTGAAATTGCTGAAAGAACTTCTGTCCATTTTTCTTGAGACACATCTATTTTTGAGTCCCAATATTGTGCGGCATCTGTTATTGGAAGGGACATGTTTAGTTTTTTAGATTGTCGTTTGAAAGAGGTTGCTGTTATTATTTGCGATGGGTCCCATTTTTCGTAGTATTGCCAGAGAATTTGAGGTGATGTTTTACTCACCATGCGATGAAACGCCATATAGGTCAGTTTAGGTGGTAAGGACACATTCCTGTGAGTTGGGACAGTGACCGTCTGGTACCACGCTTGCAAGAACGGTAGAAAGTTGAAATATGTTGGAACCGGTGGAAGTTTGAGTTGTATCAACTCATCATTATCTGTTGTATTGATTATCTTGAGCCAATAAAATCAAAGGATAGTCAAATTAATATCTTACATAATGTAAGTAATAAAATGTAATTAAATGAGGAGTAATTCTAGAATCATGTTATGACATAAATTAAATAAATAAGACATAAAAGCAGATAAATATAATTAAGGGACAGGTAAGGCAGATAAGCATAAGTTGATAAATATATTAATTAAGAAAATAGGGAGAACTAATGCGTCAAATAATACAATTATAATTTATATTATAATTGTGGCATATGCGTAGTTTTGTATATAAAAAGGGATCACTTTCCTCCATATTTATAATTCTATATTTTGTATAAAGGGAGAATATGGAGGCTCTAGAGAAGTTTATTAAAACAATCTTTAACCTCACTCACTGTGCCCATTGACTTAAAATTCGCCATAGTAAAAGATAAAGATATTAAAGTATAATTGACAATTATCAATTATATCAATAAAGTATTATTATTTATTATTAAAACTAGTTATAATTTTTTTTTATACTGATATATTACTAATTTATATATTCTTATAAAGAATAGCCTACAAGTTTCATGACATTAAATGTCTCCCGGCTAGAAGTTCTATATAAAATAGTTTGGACAATATAATCAGAAAAGAAACAAAGATGAAATTTTTGAATTTGTCCTAAAATTTATCTCGCTTAAGAAAAATTAATAATGAAAAAAGAATAAGAGAAGAATAAAAAGAGAAAGGAATTACCCAATTAGGTAATTAATATATTAAAACAAAGAATATTTTACACATAAATAAGTAAGTCGTTTGGTCTAGTGGTTACGACGTCCCCTTTACACGGGGAAGGTCGCGAGTTCAAACCTCGCATCGACTACTTGGTAGTTATTTTTTTGATTTGATTTTTGTTTGATTTTTTTTATTTTGTAAAATAAAATCAAGATATAAAAAATTATGATTATACAATTTAAAGTTTTCCTTTCAAAAGTTTATTATTATTTTTTTCTGTCATTAACTTAAATGCAGTTTGTGGTCTTTCATCAACCCATCTATTCAAACCATTCATACTTTCATCAATAATTTGTTTATTAACTAATTCATCAAAATGTTTTCTTATTAATTTTTTATTTTCTATTATTGAATCAAATGCCAAATTTTCTGTCATATTCATAATTTCTTGCTTAACAATTTGATTGAATGAATTAACAGATTCAGATTGAACAGTTTTAGTTATCAAACCGGACAAAATCATTTCATTAAGATTGATTTTGCGAGCTAAACAAACTGCTTCTAAACTTTTAGATAATCCTAATCTGTAGGGCAATGTAGCAGATACACCACATTCATTAATTAATCCAATACTTGCAAATGGAAATTGCATATAAGGTATTACAGATGAATTTTTATTTTCCTTTTCGTTAAGAGTTTTACTATCATTTGGTAAACGTGCATACATTATATCCATTAAACAAACTAATGCAGCTGATAATCCAATAACTGGGCCATTTAATGCAACAATTATTAATTTTTTATGATTTAAAATTGTGTGAACTAGAAGAATATTTTTGGAAGTAATTTGTTCATAATATTCAAATTTTTTTTTCCCTATCATTTTTGATACAAATTTTATATCTGCCCCGGTTGAAAAAAAATCACCGGTTGAAGTTATAAGAGTAACAACGGTATCTTCATTTTTGTTTGAAAGATCTAACAATTCAGCAAATTTAACGAATTGTGGTATTGTAAAAGAATTTAAACTTTTAGGATTATTTATTTGAATTTCAAAAATTTGTCCTTCAATCTTATAACTAAGCATTTCTGCCATAACTTTTGTTTATAATTTTAAATAAAATATTAAATATTAGTATGAAATAAAATAGATTTCTAATACTCTTTCCCCATTAAAGCAATTGTATCAGTATTTAAATTAGTATTTGTAAAAATAAACAGAAAGAAAAAGAAGCAATTTCGGAGTAGAAACATGTAATTAATCTAATTATCATGTATAATAAATAATTTATGTAGTAAACACTATACACATCAAGTGGAGGCGGCTCACCCTTCCCTCCCCGCCCCCACATATCATGCAAGTATCACCGAGGGAGTTTTTCATGGGACATGTGTACAAAAGAAAAAAAACAGACGATATTATTAGCATAACGATTTATATAGACTTTTTTTATATATATAATATATTTACAGGACTTGATTAAGTGAATCTAATTAATGGTTGATTTATTTACCATCATTTATGAGATGTTTACCATATTTTTTTAATGCATCTCTGATTTCGACAAAGCTACCTTTACTACCACTAACACAACCTTTAACTAAAATATAACCCTTTTCAGCATTTAAATCTAAAACTTCTAAATTGAAAATTGTATTTCTTTCACAACCTAATCTACCTGCCATTTTCTTACCAGGAAGAACTCTTGCAGGTGTTGTATTTTGACCTGTTGAACCTGCAGATCTATGAGATAAAGAAGCACCATGAGATGCGTTACCACCACTAAAATTCCATCTTTTCATAACACCAGCAAATCCTTTACCTTTTGTAACTGAAATAACATCAACTAATTGACCAACTTTAAAATGATCTGCTTTTAATTCTTCACCTAAATTTAATAAGTTTTCCTTTCTCATAACTTGAAAATCTTTTAAATATTCTTTTGGTGAAACTTTTGCATTTCTAAAATGTCCAAGCATTGATTTGGTAACATTTTGTGGTTTTTTATAACCTGCACCAATTTGAACTGAATAAACGCCTTCTTTTTCAACAGTTCTTGTATATACAACTTCATTTTGAACAATTTCTAAAATTGTAGCTGGTAAACGACGACCATGATTATCAAAGAAACATGTCATACCTATTTTAATACCTATTAAACCTGGTCTTTCAAGTAAACGACGACGTTCACGTTTTGATTCATTTGAAGTAAATGTTACTGGAGCTTCAGATTTAATAAATGGAACTGCACTTGGCGAAATTAATTGTTTTGAATTTTTAATTTCTGATAACGCAATAGCAACTGTACTTTGAGCTCTTTTGCAAATAAGTGGTGCAAATGACATTTTTATTATTTACTTGGAGATCAATCAAAGATGTTTCAAACAAATCAGATTAAAATTAAATAAATCTGAAAAATATTCTAATGAAATTGTAATTTCATGAATCTTTTCTTCTTCTTCAACAAAGGAAAAATCCACGATTTTTTCATTTTTCATTCTACGAGAAAAAAAAAACATTGCGCGCACATGTACAAGGGTACATCGTACTTGTGCATATATATTTTTTTGAAATTTTATATATTTTTTCATTAATATTAAAATATTATGGATCAATTAATAACGTATTAATTTAAATTATGAATATAAATTATGAATATAAATATGATTATAATTTATATAAAAATTAGATATAAACACAAAAAGTTGGAGTGGTATAATAGTAAAAAAAAAAAAAATACAATATTTCATTTTTTTGAAGAGACGCCAATTGAATACAAAAAAAATGCTTTAAATTTTTAGTCTTTATAAAAATATGAACTGGAAATAAAGAGTTGTATGGGAAAGTCACAATTTGGTTTTGCATTTCCTAAAGGGTTAGGAATTGCATCTGGGATAGCATCTCTTTTAACTTTAAGATTTGCTCATTCATCATTATTTTGAGACTCTTCATCAGATGGTTTAATTTCACCTTTACCATTATTTTTCCAAGAACCACCGAATTCATGGAAAATATAACAATATTTACCACAATTATTTTCTGTATCTTCTCTAAATGAAAGTTTTGGATAAATAACAATATCATCAACCATAACTGGAGCTAATAAACCTGTAAAAAATTTCCAAGAAATTAATTGATTATCAGGAACTTCAGGTCCATATAATTCACCAGTAAAAGATCTAGTTGAATCAATATCAACAATTGTTGGATTTTCTAAAGAATTTAAATGATCATAAATTGTATCAGTCCAAACAACAGGACCAGTCCATTCCATAATATCAATTGAAGAACATTTATCAACACCTTTAAAATCTTTATAATAAGCTTGTAATTTATCATTTTTAGCTGCATTAAAAGTAGTTTCTGTAATTCTAGCAATTAGTTTTCTTAAAATTGGATGTCTTGGTTTTGCTTTAAAAGTCCATTGTTCAAATTGAACTCTTCTAGTCATATAATGTTCCCAATTTTCAACATTCATATCTTCTTCAACTGCAACAACAAAACCAACATTTCTATCAGAATCAAACCATGTATCAACTGGTTTTTCTAATTTTGTATCAATATCAGAATATAAACCACCAAATAAGAAAATTAATAAGTATCTTGAAAAATCAGATTGAATAATTTTATTTGGCATTAAATCAAAAGCTTCAACAATTTCGGGTACAGTATTTGAGAAATGAGTTACTAAAATTTGATGAATTTCATCATCAGTTAAAAGATTATATTTATAAGTTGGATTTTCATTTTTCCATTTTGTAACTAAATTTCTATGTGGGAAATCAGGATCAGTAATTGGAACTTTCCACATTTGATAAATGTTTTTATCAATTCTTCTTGGTGAATCATCATAAGGGAAATTTTTAGCTAATCTATTTAATGTTGTTTTATAATCATAAGGATTAGCACCACGTGTATGAGGATTAAATCTATAAAAATTAGATATTGCTTTTGAAGCTGAAGATGATGATAATCTATTTATAACAAAAAGGAAATAACCTAATGCTATACCTATTATTATTGAATAATATTTAAAACGTGGTGATTTTGTGGATTTAAAAGAAAATAGATTGGATGTTATACCCAACATTTGAAATACTATTTGGTCTTTGAATTAGAAAATATATTCATAAAAGAATATATAAATTAAAGAGAGCAAAATAGGATATAACAAAGAAAACAAAACTAAACAAAGCAAAACAAAACAAAACAACACCAATAATAATCAACACTAACAGAGCAACAGTGAAAAAAAAAACGTAACGCCCAAAATAATATATGCCAAAAATAAACACGAGAAAAGACAAAACAGCGCGACAGCCCCACCGACGCGTCGACACCGATCTTTCTTTCTTTTTTGCTTTCCATTTCCATTTCTCGATAGATCGATCGATTTTATTATCATCACGTTTTATAACAACTATTTTGCCTTTTCAAAATGATAGTTTTATTGCATTATCTTGCCTTGATCAATTAATATTCAACTAATGATTAGTTAATAACTATTTATTCAGATTCTTCACCTCTTTCTTTCACTTATATTTTCTTATTTTTTTTTTTTCATATCTATCTTTGCTTAACTTTTTGTCAAATCTCAAAATTCACAAATCATGATTCTAATACGGAAAAAACTTAAATTATAAATTGCACTTACACTTGTATTAATTTTATTAATTTTGGTCATCTTATTTAAAAAAAAATGAATCTGATTTTTATATTAAAAATTTAAAATTTCAATTACAATCATTTTCATCATTATCCACATTCTCATCATCATGAAATAACATCTCATAATTTAATTTAACAAAATCTAAAATTAAATCACTTAATTCAGTTCCATCTAATGAATTTTTGAAAGGTAATAAATCTTCTCAACTTTTCTTTCATAATTTCTTTGATATTGTATTAGAAAATGAAATGTCATATCATTTAAAAAGAAGACAAAAACTAGATGATAGTGGTAAACCACATATTGATCATGTACATTTTAAAAATGATCCAAATGAAATTACTTCTGAAGAATTTTTATTAAGTTTATTTGAGACCCAAATGAATTTATTGATGATTTAACAATTAAACATAAAAATATTATAAATTCATTACCTGAAAATTATTTACCAAATTTTTATGAAGGTGATGGTTATGCAATTGTGGTAAATATTCTTGGTTTTTATTATTAGCTATTAAATGTTTAAGAAATACACGTGCTTCTTTACCAGTTGAAATTATATTACAAAATAAAGAAAATTTTGATTCTTTATTATGTGAAACTTTATTACCTGATTTAAATGCAAAATGTATTAATTTAAAAGATATTTTTAGTCTGATTCTAATGTTAATAATCCTGAACATTTAGTTCAAAGTGAAATCTTTTGGAGAAGAGCAAAATCTTCAATTTATTATAAAATTGCTGGTTTAAATAAAACAAATTAACCAGTACGTCACTTAAATGATATTTTTACAGATGTTAAATTAATGCATTTAACTGATAAAGAGAATTATAACTTTGTCTATGATTTAAATTATCATGATAGAGTTAATACATTAATTGATCGGTCATCAGAATTTGGTCAACTATTAATTAATAAGTGTATACATTTTAGAACTTAACTTTTAGCATTTTATTATAATAGAGATGGACCATTTGGTTATCATTCTTTATTATTACAAGGTGGTGTAGGTGAAGGTGATAAAGAAATTTTTAAATTTGAAATCACGTAAGGTGGTTTCAATTGCATTTAAGGTAATGTTAGGATTAGGTGCATCAAGAACCCTAGCACACGCTTGCTCAGAATGAAAAGTATTCAAGTACAATAAACCCATAAGTTGATTAATACCAGCATTGTTTTGAAATTGAGCACAAATATTTCTTAAGAGAGCAACAGTAGATTCATCAGAAGCTGGCTTGTTAAGAGCAGCATCACACGCTTTATATATAACCATAGAAAAAGTTTTCCTTGGAGATAGGGAAGAGTAGTCACGACGAATTAAATTCAACAAATTTAAACCATAAGCATTTTCGGATTGATATTTTAACAAAATTTTATATGATACAGTATTCATTAAGACAACTTGAAGAGCATTATCTAACGCATTCTTAAGTTGGATAACATGAGGATCATCAGCAGAAACATCAGCAGCAATCAAAGTATTGGCTGAATCAAAATAAACATCTAAACCAGCACCTTTGGAAGATAACATCATACCAACATATCCCTTCCATTTTGGATAGTTCAAGAAGAAGACAATTTCAAAGTTTCATCTTTTGGGCAGGTAACCGCAAAGTGGCTCATAATCTGTTGTAGTGTAGACACTCTAGCAGTAATATCCATAATTAATTTATTGTTTCTTATATAAAGAAGACCTTATTATCAAATTTATAAAAAATCAGATAGTACTTTCCGATTTTGGAATTTTTTAAATAGTTGGGAACATGTTGTAATAATTCAATATGATTCAGTTGAAGATTGGGCAAATGTTGAATCTGTTAAATTGAGAATTAAACATGATATTAAGAAACAAGGTGATAACTTTAAATATTATTATAAAAAATATCGTATTGATCAAATAACTGTTAAAAATTGAAAACCTTTATTTTATCATTGTCATGATCCAAAATTTGATCTTTTCGCAATTAGTTGGTAGAAGGGCAATGTTTTTTAGAGATGTAGATGGTCAAATTACTGAAAGAAGAAATAGAATTTTAGGTTTTGATTTCCCAAGAATTCAAGTTGATTTAGAATTAAGTTTATGGGAAATTTCAAATGATTATATTTGTAAACAAAATATATAGTTTAGTTCATTTGGTGATTCAAATAAAGATAATCTCTGTAATGAAGTTATACCGGCTCAATTAGAATTTTTAAGGAAATCAAACAAATATATAACTGAACATTATGATCCTAATAATTCAAGTGAAAATCTTGCTTGTCCAAATGATATATTCGGTGAAGATAAGGAAGAATTAACAAATTGGGGTTTTACATTTTATTTTACATATATTTAAATGTATATATTATATAAATTGTATTAAATAATAATGAGAAAAAATAAAATTATCAGATTAATGTTTCTCGACTATATAAAAAATTCCTAAAATGGTATATTAAATTTTTTTTTCTTTTTCAGAAACATTCATATATTTTTTATTCATTTTATTCTTTTATTTATATTATATATAAAGTATTATTAATAGAATAATCAAAAAAAATGGCTAATTCAAGATTTGAATATGTTAAAACTTTTGAAAGAGAAAATATATTATTACCACAAACTCATATAGTTATAAGAGTTGATGGTAGAGGATTTCATAAATTTTCAGATTTTTATGAATTTGATAAACCTAATGATGAAATTGCATTAAAAGTAATGAATGAATCAGCCAAACAATTAATGAAATCAATACCTGATATTATAATTTCATATGGTGATTCTGATGAATATTCATTTTTATTACGTAAAGATTGTCAATTATTTGATCGTAGAGAATTTAAATTAATTACAACATTTTCATCAACATTTTCAGCTTATTATCAGTTTAATTGGAATTTACTTAATCCTAATAAACCACTTAAGTTAGAAAGATTACCAACTTTTGATGCCCGTGCAATAGTTTATCCAAATGATAAAAATGTAATAGATTATTTTAAATGGAGGCAAGTTGATTGTCATATAAATAATTTATACAATACAACATTCTGGTCATTAGTATTAAAGGGTAAAATGACAACCAAAGAAGCAGAGAATAGATTAATTGGTACTTTAAGTGCTGATAAGAATGAAATCTTATTTAAACAATTTAATATAAATTATAATGATATTCCGGAAATATTCAAAAAGGGTACAATTTTCATAAGGGAATATATAGATTTCCCATTAAATAAATATAAAGAACAACCAACTGATGAATGTTTAACGAGGTTGATAAAAAGGGCAAAAAGAACAGAAATAAAAGAGTACCATTGTGATATTATAAAAGATTCATTTTGGAGTGAAAGACCTTATCTACTTAGTTAAATAAGGTTATATTAGACAATAAGAGTTAAAAATATTATCCTATATATAAATATATAAATATATATATATATATATATATATATTTACTAAATGTATGTACAGATTCCAGAAATGTAATTTAATTCAAAATTAAAAATCGATTTAAACAAAAGTTTTTCCTTGAGTTGGAATTTCAGGTTTTGGTATAACTTTTGCAGCTTTTGTTGGACTTGGCCATTGATCATGTAATATTCCAGCTTTTTTCAATAAATTTGCAACCGTATCACTTGGTTGAGCACCAACAGAAATCCAATATTTAGCCCTGTCAAAATCTAACTTCACATCTTTAACAGCAATAACACCTTTCTCTTTCATTAATGGAGAAATTGGAGTTGGTACAGGATTATAAGTACCAATAACTTCTATTGGTACACTTTTCAAACTGGCTCTCTTTCTACCAACAGTAATGTTATAAACTGGTTGCCTGGTTCTACCTTTTCTGACAAGTCTAATTCTTACTAGTCCCTTCATTGGAAATATGGATGATCCTCTAATAACAAATACTGTAATCAAAGAATAACAAGATGTATTCACCACACCCAACACACACTTCTTTCTATTGATATATATATATATTTTTAATTCTTTTCCAGTTCTTCTTTCACTTTGTGAGACGAGACTTTTCCCTTTTTTTCTTGCCATTTTTTTTTTTTCACTTTGACAATAAAAAATTACAGACAGAATCCTGCAGTCGCGTCGCTCATGAAATGATAATTAAAAAGGATTGAAACATGTAAAAATGTTCTAATATTCATTTGTTAAGCCTTGTTGTGTAATTTCCATAATTAAATCTACCATATAAGTTTCTCAATTTTGTTTAATTCATCTAGTGTAAACGATGTTGCGTTATTACAGAAATTAATTTCTATAGTTTGAAAGTTATAAATAAAGTTTAAACAGGAAAATCAATTACTAATGTTAGAGGAGATGGCTAATGAAGGTTTAATCAGAATCATCTTACGCTGTGATCTTCATTTTTCAAACTACCACAACCATCATCAATATAACTTTCTTTTATTTTGCTGGTAAAGGTATTATTGTTCATCAATTAAATATGTCATATAATTCTTTACAAATCGGTATTGCTGAATGGAAACATAGAACTATTCAAGAAAACGCCAGAACTTTGTTATCGAGTTCTGGTTTATCTACTAAATTTTGGAGTGAGGCAGTTAAAATGTCTAAATTTTTAATCAATAGATATCCTTCAGTGATTCTTAATAGTGCTTCTTCATATGAAAAATGGTTTGGTTACCCCCTAATTATTCAATTTTTTATCCATTTGGTTGTTCTTGAATTGCTTTAATTCCTTCAAAACAAAGAAATAACATATATGTACCAGTTTCTGCTCAGGGTATTTTAGTTGGTTATAGTCGAATGCATAAAATATTAAGAATTTTTGTCTTTTATTTAAATGATATTTTTGTTTTCAATAATATTATATTCAATAAAACTTTTTATGCTTTGAAATTTGAAGATTGTCAGCATTTACACAAGTTACCTTGGATGCTTTATCAGATTAAATTTCGTGCAAATGAAGAGTAATCAGACTTTACTAAGGAAATCTCAATGTCAGTAATAATAAAACCCTTTATATATCAGTTTTAAAAAACATTAACTTATATCTTCCAGAAATTTACATTGAAGGCAAATTTTTTCAATTATTTTAACAATGTTAATACCGCACATTTAAGTATTTAAGTGTTTGTTATATGACTCAAAACTGCATTATAAACCACAAAATTTTAAAACCTCTTTACATTCTTGCGATTGAAAAGCTTTATGCTTCAACTAATTTTGATATATTGAAGAAAAATATTAAACATTTGGAAATTTTTCTTAGAAATATAAACTAGTTTTCATGAGCAAGATTATTCAATATAATATATATATATATATAAATATTTAAAAGTCGTTTATCTTTATCTATAGTAGTGAATTATATATAGTATAATATGGAGTAGATGTGTATATAGTTATTAGATTAATGATTAGTACAGTTAAACCAAGAAAAATGCAACACCCGTGCACTAGGAGGCTTTAAAAAAAATTTTTAAAATGTCTAAAAAAATATTTTTTTATTTTTTTATTTTTTTTTTTTTTCATGAAATTTTTTTATTTTTTTTTTTTCTTTTAAATTTTTAATCTTTGATAGAAAAAAAAAAAATTATTTATTTAGACATTTCAAACAGGGATATTTATATTTCTAGACCTTCCATTTCTAGCTTAATACCTAATCCATATAGCAATATGACAATATCACATGAAGCTAGAACAGACCATCTTCTTGAGTTGATGGAGATGGATGATAAATTATCTAAAATCAGATCCCAAATTAATTCAAAGTTAGATAATCAAAAAAAATTAGCAGTTGTTTTACAAACAATAGAAGAAAATCTAAAAGAACAAAAACAAAATACCACTCCAATTACCTATTTTGTATCTTTCTTAACATTATTAGATCAATGTTGTGTTAATGATGAAATTAAAGATTTAGATTTAGCTACTTGTGCTTTATATTTTCTTGATTTAATTTCACCATATACTCCATCTAATTTATTAAAATCTAAATTTAGTGATATTTTAGTTAGAATTGCACCTGCTTTAACAAATGAATCCTCTGATGCTCCATTAACTAGATCAAGTATAGGATTTTTAGAATCTCTTTTAAAAGCTCAAGATTTAAAATCTTGGAATAATTCAAATGATTATAAAATTTCACCAAAAAGAGCATTATCTGCATTATTGGATTTATCATTAGATCCAAGACCAAAAGTTAGAAAGAGAGCTCAAGAGGCAACTTTAAATATACTTGAAAATATCCAAAAACAACAAATTTCTTCAAAGAAACATTTAAAAAATGGTAATCATCCAGCTGCAATTTTTGCTAGTGAATTTGCTTTAAATAATTTAATTACTTTAATTAATGAAAATGCAATTACTCCAAAAAAAAGTAATTCAAAAGACTCTTTAGCAACTAATTCTAATCCTCAAATAATACATAATTTACAATTAATTACTTCTATTACTTCAACAAATTTATGGCCATTAAAACAAATTACTCCTCTATGTGATGTTCTTTTAGAAATTTGTAAATCGGCTGATCAATATTTAGTTTCTTCAGTTTTTAAAGCTTTCGAAGGTTTATTTAAGTCAATGACTTCTGAAATTGATTCAAAAAAATTTATTAATGTTCTAGATATAATATTTGATTTACAACCTGCTTTGAATGATCCACATTTAGCACCTTCTTGGTTAGCTGTAATTGCAAAAGCAGTTACTTCATTTTCATCAAATATTAATTCATTAGAAATTTTTTTTAAATTACCACAAATTTTTAAATCTGTTGGTAGTTACCTTTTGAGTGAAAATTTAAATATCTGTGAAAGTGCATCACAATGTTTAATTGCGATTATTATAGATGGTATTCAAGATAAAGATTTAGTTTTACCTCCTCTTATAGAATTAAAAATTTATGAAAAAATTGATGATATTATTACTCAATTGTCAAAAATTACCTCAGAATTTTTAACAGTTAAATATAGACATTGTGCAAAATTTGTTTGTGAAATAATTTATTCAATTTTCATTAAATTAAAACAAAGAGCAAATCCAGACTTTTTATCTCATTTGGAATTAATTGGTAATTGGAGATCAAATGAACAAGAAGGTTTTGAATTAAATGATATCTCAGAAAAAGTTATTGCAAGTGCAATCTCAGGTTTAGGTCCAGAAGTTGTATTACAAATCTTACCATTGAATTTAACTGATTCTAAAAAAGTTGGTAGAGCTTGGTTATTACCGATTTTAAGAGACAATGTTCAAATGGCAGAATTAAATTATTATATTAAAAATATTTTACCAATTACTGAATTTTTTAAAGAAAAAGTTGAAAATGGTAATCCAAATTCTGTTAATACTAAGATATTTTCAACAATTATTGATCAAATTTGGTCTTTATTACCATATTTTTGTATTTTACCAACAGATTTACAAAAATCTTTCTCTGACGAATTAGCTGCTCGTTTATCAAGTTTACTTTATGAAGAAGTTCAATTAAGACCAGTTATATGTCATGCTTTGAAAAATTTAGTAAACTCAGAGAGAGAAAGATCAGAAGATACAGAATCAAATGATATCATTTTAAATCAAAATTTCCCTTGCGCAAAAGCAAAATCAGATGTTGAATACTTATCTGAAACTAAAGCTAATAAAATATTATCTGTTTTATTCAACGTCTTTACACAAATTCCAATGGATCAAAGAAATTATGTTGCTGAAACAATTGAAGCTTATTTTAAAATTTCCAAGTCCAGTGATATGGTTGCTACCTTCAACAAAGTTAGTATTCTATTGAGAAAAGCTTTAGATGATGAAACTAAAGATGGTTCATTAATAAAGGAAGAAAATGCGAATAACAACCCTAAGGGTAAAAATCAAATCCCAAAGTTATCTGTTACAATGATGGATTTAATTGTTTTAATGACCAAATATATTCCTGCTGATTCATTTAATGCATTATTAACCATATTTAATGAAACTGTTAGAATTGAAAATTCTCAAATTCAAAAAAGAGCTTATCGTATAATTACTAAATTATTAAACATTGAAAATAATGAAAAAACTGTTGCCTTAATTCAAAATATTATGCAGGTTTTCATTGAAACATCAACTATTGTTTTACCTTCAGCAAGACCTCAAAGATTAGAAGCATTGGAAAAATTGATCCAATTACTTCCTCGTGACTCACTTCATTTTATAACTGGTCTTTTATCAGAAGTCATCGACTCAACTAGAAGTGCAAATGAAAAGACTAGAACTTCATCTTTCTCATTATTAGTACAAATTGGTAATAAATTCAAAGAATTTAATGGTGAATTGATTAGAAATACATTGATTGATCCTGAAATTCCAGATTCTCAAGCTTCAATTCAAGAACTATTTTTAATGTGTTGTGCTGCTGCTGGTCCTGAAATTCCACATCAACGTAGTGCTGCAATTACAGCATTATCCTGTATTTTCTACGAATTTCATAAGGATCTTGACATTTCTTACCAAAAAGAATTAATGCAATTTGTTGAAGTATTTTTAAATCAAAATAATAGGGAAGTTATTAAACCAACATTAGGTTTCATTAAAATTGCTATTCTTTCATTACCAGAAGAAGAAATTTTACCTGAATTAAAAGGCTTAATGACAGAGTTAATGATAATTAATAATAAACATAAAAACCATTTTAAATCTAAAATTAAGCATTTGATTGAGAGATTAATTAGAAGATTTGGACTTGATGTTATTGACAATTGTATCCCTGAAGAAGATAAAAAAATTATTGTCAGTATTAGAAAGGCTAAAAATAAGGCTAAACGTACCAAAGTTGAAAATGGTGTATCAGAAAACGGTAATTCTGATCTCTCAAGTAAAGCAGGTCTTTCTGCATTTGATAAAGCTTTATATGATGACGAATCTGACTCTGATGAATCAGACAAAGAGGTTGAATCAAAGAAACGTGGAAAATCCAAGAAAGGTGAACAATTTATTTCTGAATCTAAAGATGTTCCTCTTGATTTGTTAGATAAAAAAACATTAGAACATATCTCAACATCAAGACCGAAGAAATTTAATAAGAAATCAATGGAGAAACTCGTTAACTTCAAAACTAAGGATGGTAAATTGGTTATTAAAGAAACTTCTAATGATGATGATATTCTATCGAACAAAAATTCATTTGATGCATATGTTGAGGCTGTCAAGCAAGGTCCTATTAGAGGTCAAAACAACAAATTGAAATGGAAAAAACAAAAAGGTAATAATAATGATTGGGATGATGACAATGCATCAGATGACGAAACTTCAAAACCTGTCAGGAAAAGTAATTTCAAAAGTAAGGGTGGTAGAATCGGCAAATCACAGCCTAAGTTTAAATCCAAAAGAAAGTTTTGAATGTTTTTTATAAATAAAATACAGTATACTTTTGTACATACATTTTTTTTCCATAGTTAATACATTTTTTTCTATATATATATATATATTTACATGGTAGTATTTTTTAAAGGTTGTTTTTAGCAAAGATTTCCTTTTCAATCAAACGTAAAGAGTTACCTTTTCATCCAAAAAGGTTAAGATCATTTGAATTAGAATCACCTTGACCATATAAATC
The DNA here is from genome assembly GCA_030570135.1 of Pichia deserticola. NCBI lineage: Eukaryota > Fungi > Ascomycota > Pichiomycetes > Pichiales > Pichiaceae > Pichia > Pichia deserticola. The sequence goes on along the minus strand of JAJLVB010000079.1, from coordinate 1,377 downwards.
CAAATCTTCCATTTCATCATCATATAATTTGTGATGCTCATAGTAATCATATGCGGCAAGAGCAGGGTTATTTTTATTAGCATTTACTTCTGTCCTATCTGCTTCTGATTTAGGATGCATCGAATTCTCTTGGTGACCCTGTAAAGAACGTGAATCATTTTCTTTATCAACACCGTCATTATCATCTTCGTCATCTTCATCTCCTTGATTATCACCGTCATCTTCATCTTCATAATCATCATCTTCTTCTTCTTCTTCTTCATCATCATCATCATCACTTTTATAATAAGGACATGCATGAAGCAATCTCTCTGGCATAGGGCCTGCTATAAGAAAGTCACTTGACGATTTTGATTCTGATTCGACTATGTGTTTTAAGTCTTCTGGTATATATTCAGATAAAACGGTGCTTTTAAAAAGTGATGGCTTTATGTGATGATTGTCATTTTGTATGTTTGGTTGTTTCACAGAGTTTTGTTGTAATCCATTCGTTACTAAATATGTAATAATTTGATCTCTAATTAAATATTCTACCCAATCTTCATCTGTTGCAGTCAAAGGAATATCATAATCATTTATCAAGTTATCGACATCATTATCATTTTCTTCTTCACCATTATTTTCATTTCCATGGACTTCCAGTTTGGAATCAATCAGACCAAAAGAAGATGAATTTTGATACATACTATAAGTTATTGGAGTCTGTTTAGTTCCTGCTAATGATGGAGGTGGCAAATATGGCATTGTAGGATTTTGAAGTTGTGCTTGCTTTGCTTGCTCATCTAATGCTTTTGTCAAATTTTCCATTTTGGATTTCACATTTTGTAGTTTCAATTTAGCCTTTTTATTTTGTTCTAAAAATTCTCTGTTGGGTCTAGCGATTTCCCTCATTCTTGAATTCATATCATCGTTAAACCATTTTTCAAAATTTTCAATTCCTTTATCAGTCAATGGATCTATATCGTATTTATCAAGTTGTTTCGATGGGCTAATCACTTTAAGTTCTAGAAATGCAAAAGTAATATCTTTTATATTTGGTGTATAATCGCTTCGCAGTTCCATATATTTAATTACAGTCCGTATTAATAAATTAAAATATCTGATGGCAATATCAGTAAATACTTCCAATACTCGTTGATTATCAGCTTTATCAAATCCATGTGCTTTCAGCATTTGTGCAATGGTGACCTCGAATAAATGGAAATAGAATTTACTTTTTGTCATACTGATTGATTGTTTGATCTCTGTCCAAACTTCAAAAAAAAAAGGTGGAAGACAAAAAATAATATAATTTAATATAACTCTACAACTTCAAAACGAAATCTTGATGATTCATGTTGTCGATTGATTTTAGTTTTCAAAACTATAAATCGCACT
>JAJLVB010000078.1:8652-53203 GCA_030570135.1 Pichia deserticola | reverse complement strand
AACTCGCTATAAATTTACTTGGGTTTGCTTGACTAGCTATAATAATAACAATTTTAGTTCTATTAATTATTTTATTCTATTCAAGATTATATATATAAAAGTATTTCTATATAAAACTGTTGACTATTAAATATCTAGTTAAATATGTAGATCCTTTTATTATCTTGATTGTATTATTGTATATATATATTATAAAAGAGAATAAAGGATAAACCAATACCCATAAATAAAAACAAGTTTATTTATGTTGATAATATTTCATCTCACTACATAAACTTATCCCTCTTACTAAACATGTGATCAATCTCCTAAATTATTCCCTTAAGGTGCTAATTATACGAGTGCACATTAACATATTAATATGGTATGACTAATCAATCTGTATTAGAGATCTATAGGTAAGATTAGTGATCAATTTAACTTCGCATAGTATAAAATATGGTGGCTATTCTTCCCTTATTACGTTTCAATATTTTATGAAAACATTTTTCCAATATAGACTTTAAAAGACAAAAAGCATGTCTCATAGAACTTTTCAAAGTGACTCGGAAATTTTAAGGATACTACCTGTTAGTTTAATTAAAATATTCAAACTAAAAATTAGTGTTGAGCCAATTAGTAAAGAATCAAACATTCCATTACGGCTACTTATTGGAAATTTTTCTTTGAGTGAACCGATTTCAATTTTATTTTACTGTATGTTTTGAAGAAACTTTACAAATTAACGAAATAATACTAACATGAAAATGATAAATAAATAAAGTAACCAGCTTAGGAGATTCGGAATCTGAATTGCTTGGAACTAGTTTAAAATCTAAGACATTAGTTTTAGAATATTTATCAAGAGCAATAACTGAATTGATAAAATCTATAGAAGATATAATTCTTTTATCAAAACATAAAATTCCTAATATAAGAAATCTTAGAGATCGGTGCATTCTTGAAGTAGAAAAATTTGTTGAAAGTTTGGAGAAAAGACTTAATGATTATACATATTTGACAGATGAAAAGATAACAATAGCTGACTTATTTGTTGCTACGTGTTTTTATCCTTGCTGTAGTTATATATTTGGGGAAAGTTGGAGGAATAAACACTTTATTTTCATGAGATGGTTTAATCTAGTTATTAAAAATAGAATTATATCTGATTTTTTTGGTAATATCAACTTTCCTGAATATTCAGAAATAGAAATAATAAATTACAAAAGGAACCAAAGATTAAACCATCCATTAAAATTACTACCAGAACCAAGAATAAAATTATCATACCTTTCTAGTTTAATAGAATTACCTTATAAAGTAAGTGCAGAGAAGATTGCATCATCATTTGATAAATTTTGGAAGATTTTTGATAGTGAAGAATATTCAATTTGGAAATTGGAATATAAAAATGTTGAAAGGCTTTCGATGGAGTATATTCAAAATAATATTCTGAGTAGAAGAAGAAATTTATCTAGATTAGGGGCATCAAATAAATTTATGACAGGTAAAATTTATTTATTTGATTCTTATTATTCATGGGGTAAAAACCTTGGTCCCTATGTGGTTGGTACATTCCTTATTAGAGGTCAAGATTATGTTCCAGTATTCAATGTATTGCCTAATTGGAAAGACTACAAATATACCAAGTTAAATCCGCAAAATGAAGAAGATAGAAGATTTGTACAACAATTTTGGACACGTAGATATACTTATAGAAGCCAACATTGGAGTAGTATAGATAATTTTTAAGTTTAAAATTATAGTTGTTTTTATATATGCATGTAATCTATATATAAGAATTATTTACAAAGATAGTTGTTTAAGGAGAAAACTCAATAATTGATCTTAAAAAGATTGTTTTCATTGCCATTCTAAAAGATCCATCATCTTTGAATTCTTCAAGTTTATCACCATATTCTTTAAATAGGTTTGAAAGTTTAATTTCGTAAGTTTCATTAATAAGTTTATTTTCCAAACTTTTTTCTTTAATTAATTTAGCTAAGCCAATTTCTTTACCTAACAAAGAAACAACAGTTAAAGCTTGAACTAACATACCTCTTTCGATTTGAAAATCTTCTAATGGTTTAAGATAAAGATCTAAGGATTTGTTATAAATGTCAAATGCTTTATCTGAATTACCGAACCAACCATGATAAAGAATTAAAGAGGCAAGATTGGAAGCAGCAGGTAATGGAGTTTGTGGAATTAAAGCTTCTGCAACTTCAATCATTTTAGTATCATCTTTATTAATACAATTGTAAACGAATACCAAAGACATTGTAGATTTTAAATTATTTTGTTCAATTGTACCATCAGGTATTTTTGATTGATAATGTTGAAAATAATTAATTGCAGTTTGTAAATCACCAGAGTAAAAACCTGCTGATTTAATTAAGTTTATCATAATTGCTACATCATCATCAAAACCTAATTCTTGAATTTGCTCTCTAATTTCATCGACAATATCAGGTAATGGAGCAAGATGATTTATTTGAATATTTAAAGCATCTAATATTTTTTTTAAATCTTTGGATTCTGTAATTGGATTTAATTGTAACTTTGATATTGGAATTAAAGATTTAATTAATGAATTACCAGAAAGTGAAACTCCGTTATTTATTGAACTTTCATAAAAATATAAATAATCAATATTTCTCAATTTATATTTATCTGAATTTTCAATTAATGTATCAAAAATTGAAGAAGGAATATACATTTCTGTAATCAAAGCAGTTGAGTCCAATTCAATTAAATCTTTAATTAATTCTATTAAAATTTTATCATCAATAATTGATTTATCTGCAATATTTTGGTAAATTTGAAAAATTTTAATAATTTTATCAGAATCTACTTTTTGTAAATTTTCTTTAATTTCAACAGAATCACCGAAAAGTAATTTTTTCAAAACAGATAATAAAATTTCATCATGAGATTCATCCGGTTTAAGATTATTATATAAATCCCAACTTGAATTAACTCTACCTGGATTATAAGTAATTAGTTGATTAATTGAATCTTGTGATAGATTATCTTTATTATTTAACAATTTTTTAAAGGCTAAAGTTGAAACTGCGTAATTATACTTTGTAAATTTTTCAATTAAATTGTTTAAAATATTTTTTTTGAATTCTTCAGGCACATCAGGTGTTGATTCTAACAATTTAGATAATTTAAGTGATAATGTATATAAATCATTATATTCTTTATCGATTTTATCAGCATCTAATTTTGAATCTTCTAATCTAGCTGCATGATGATTGATAATATCTAAATAAGGTTGACCAGTTTGAAAATCAGGATCAGTTTGACCTTGTGAATCAATGTGATTGATAGTATCAATAACTGAATTATGAGCCTTTACATCTATCAAGGAGAATTTAGTGGATGTAAAGGTTCTTCTTTGAATCATTGAAAAATTCTTTGTAAACAAATGTCTTGCCAACATTTCCAGTATTTTCACTTAGAATTCAAAATAAAATTAAACAGTACTTATATTGATTATTAAATGAAAAGAAATGCATGTTGTATATGATTCATTTGATGTATTTATTTAATAATATATAACCCTGTTTATCCCTCCAACTAACGGAAAAAGAAACCCGGAATTTGTTACTTTGACGCCGTCGATCGACGCTACATTTTGATGAAAATTTACAGATTTTTCACATTTTTCACATTTTTCAATTATTTTTTTCTTTTTTTTTTTTTTTTTGGTCGTCGATTTTTTTTTACATATTTAATTTTTTAATTAGTTCGTTCACCCACATGTTCTTGAAGAGGTGGTATTTATACTTGTTCTTTTCCTGATTGATTCTCTTTTATGCTTTCTCTCTATGTTCTTTTTCTTGCTTGGTTCAATTGCTAAAAATTACCAAAATGTCTTTAGGTACTTTATTCGGTATTGATGAAACTAGATCTATCCTTCCAGGTGGTTTAGTCAAAGCTTTTAAACTTGATGTTAAGATTGAAGCAAGAGATTCAGCTGCACATGTTGCTGCTGGTTTCCCATCTCACAAAGTTCCAGCTTTCTTAGGTCCACATGGTTACAAATTACAAGAATCAATTGCTGTCTTGTATTACTGTATGTATTAAAATTATATGATCTGATCAATTGATTTACTATTATTTCTCCTTCTCTTAATTATTCTTTTATTTCTTTAATTTTATTTTTTTGAAACTTTTTTTTTTCAATGATGAAAAAAAATTATTAAATTTAAACAGTTATCCCTGTCTTAAATATAATGTCGAGATTTTACAATCTGAAGAAAAAGGAAAAGAAATTTTTATCATATTATTGTTTATTATTTATTTATTTTATTTTTTTTTTATTTTGAATTTTTCAAGAATTGGAGAAAGATATACACTTATGTTTGACAAAAATACTAACATTGACTAATTTTATTCCTTTTTTTTTCAAATTTATTATAACTAATTAATATAGTAATTAACTTACATGATCCAGAATCTCCATTATTAGGTACTGATTTAGAATCAAAAGCTTTAGTTTTAAAATACCTTTCATGGGCTACTGCTGAATTAATGGAACCAGTTACTAATGTTATTCGTATCTTATTAGGTAGAGTTCCATTCAACAAGAAAGTTTTAGATACTTCAAACACTGAAGTTGACGCTTATGTTGCAGAATTAGAAAAAAGACTTAGAGATTATACTTATTTAGTTGGTGAAAGATTAACAGTTGCAGATTTATTTGTTGCATCATGTTTCTACAGACTTTTTGTTTTAACTTTTGGTAAAGAATGGAGAAAGAACCATCCAGTTTTCATGAGATGGTTTAACACTGTTTCAAAAACAGAATATTTATCATACTTCTTTGATAATGTTAAATTCTGTGATGAACCAGTTAAACCACCAATGCCAGCAAAGAAAGAAACTAAAAAAGAAACTAAAAAAGAAACTAAAAAAGAAACTAAAAAGGCTGAACCAGCTGAAGAAAAACCAGTTGAAGAAAAAAAACCAAAACATCCATTAGAACTTCTTGGTAAACCAGAAATTCCATTAGATGAATGGAAGAGATGTTACTCAAATAAAGATACCAGAAAAGAGGCATTACCATATTTCTGGAATACATTCTATAACGATAAAGATTGGTCTTTATGGAGAGTTGATTACAAATATAATGATGAATTAACTTTAACTTTCATGTCAAACAATTTAGTTGGTGGTTTCTTTAACAGATTAACTGGTTCAACCAAATATATGTTTGGTTGTGCTGTTGTTTATGGTGAAAACAACAACAATGGTATTGTTGGTGCATTCCTTGTTAGAGGTCAAGATGCAGCTCCAGCTTTCAATGTTGCTCCAGATTGGGAATCATATGAATACACTAAATTAGATGCTTCTAAACCAGAAGATAGAGCTTTTGTTGATAACATGTGGGCTTGGGATGAACCAGTTGATGTTAATGGTGAAAAGAAAGAAATCGCTGATGGTAAAGTTTTAAAATAGGAGTAAAGTAATAAATATATGTAAGTTAACAATTTAAATTATGAATATATTTTTTTTATTTTATTTAAATATTTATATAATACAATTCTATAATAATTCTAATATTTCTATAATTATAAATGATGATTAAGTTTCAAGGGAATTTTCATAGTTTATATGATTAATCAATTTTAGAACAATCAATCCAATTTTTATTTGGTTTAACTTTTAAAAATCCACCATTATTAAGAGCTTCCATTCCGACATCACTTATACATTTAAATCTGGCTGGTCCTAATGGAGTACCACCATACCACCTTGAAACAACAACTAATATATTAACTAAATGTAAACGATCTAACAGTCCCAACAATCGAAGTCCTGATCCACCTTCATTATTATCATGCGATCCTTGATTCAAATTTGTTAATCTATTTAAAATTACATCATCAGCGTTGTTATTATTCATACTATTTTTATTCCTCTTTTTCTTATTAACAATATCATTTGAATCGGCAATTTTCCAAGCATACATTGTAGGATGTGAAGCTTTACTAACATTTTTATCTAATTTATAAACATCTTCCAATAATTCGGGTATAATTAAATTTGATTTTATAGGTGTGCAAAAAGCTTTAAATTTAGATTTTTTTAAAGTTAGAACTTCAGAAACAGACCATTTATATTTCATCGTAAGTAAGAAAATTGAGTAATTAACAATTCGACTAGATGAAATGATTTATTATTTTGGTAAGAAGGAAATAATTAACGGGGATTTCATTCATGTCTATTCAAAATCCGAGAACATGAAATTTTGAAAAAATTAAAAAATAAAAAATAAAAAATAAAAAATGCTATATTTAATGTAAGCTCCATATAAAAAATCAAGATTACATATGACCCTTTATATAAGAACCTAACCCTATTGTTTTGCTTTTTTTTATTTCTTCCCTATCATATAAAAATAATTTGGTTATGGCTGCAGTTAAAATGAAAACAGATACCAAAGCACCTAAACGTGCAACCACATCTGCAAAGAAAAAAGCAAGTAAGACAGCAAACAAAGCAAATAATCTTAACAACAACGATAATAAAAATAGCTCCAAATTGGATTCCAATACCAATAAATCCGTTTCAAAGGTTAATAATACTAGTAATAATAATACTTATAATATCAATAGTAATAACAAAGATAATAATAACTCTAATTCAAATAATGATAATAATAATTTATATTCAACTAAAGAATATAATGAGAATAGTAACAATAAAATAGATGGAACAGATACATCCACACAACTAGATACACCAAGAGATAAGAATAGATATAAATATAGGATTGAAATCCAACAAATGATGTTTGTTTCAGGAGAAACTAATGATCCACCAGAACGTACAACTGATTTAATTGAAGATATTGTTAGAGATCAAGTTGTTTCATTATTATTACAAGCGCAAAGAACTACACAATCGAGAGGTCAACGATCTATATTACCAGAAGATTTAATTTTTTTAATTAGACATGATAAAGCTAAAGTTAATAGATTAAGAACGTATTTATCATGGAAAGATGTTCGTAAAAATGCCAAAGATCAAGAAAATGGAGATATTGGAGCAGGTGCAGGTGGTGGTGATTTATTAGATGATACTACAGGTGGTATTGGAGGAGCTGGTAATGTTGATAATAAATTAATGGCAGCTAAACAAAAGAAAAGTTTAAAATTACCATGGGAATTAGAATTTATGTTTACAGAACAACCATTAATTGGTGGTATTAATGGTAATGTTGAAGATGAAAAAATTGATGAAGAGGAAAGAGAAGCTGTTTTAGCACAAATTAAAAGATTAAGACAAAATGATGAACGTACGAAGAATATGACACAACAAGAATATGTTCATTGGTCTGAATGTAGACAAGCAAGTTTTACATTTAGGAAAAGTAAAAGATTTAGAGAATGGTGTGGTATATCACAAATTACAGAGAGTAGACCAAATGATGATGTTATTGATATTTTAGGATTTTTAACATTTGAAATGGTTTGTTCAATTACTGAAGAAGCACTGAAAGTTAAAAGTTCGATGGATAATTTATTAGATGAAAGGGATTCACATCGATATATTTTTATGGAGCCAAGTAACGATAATAAGCCAATAAATGTTGAACATATTCAGGAAGCTTGGAGAAGACTTCAAGAAGTTCCTAAGAATAAGAAAGCTTTATATAATTTCCGTGGTGGTAGAATATTACGTAGTGTTAGATTAGTATGAAATATTTATTATTTTGACTCGCACTATGTAAAAAATGTATATATAGAATGTTTTGTTAATTATATATATAGTTTGAATTTAAATTTAATTTAAATTTAAATTGTATTGTATGTGATAAGCCTTTGACATTGAAAAGGGAAAGAAAGGAAATGAATAGAGATATTTCGTTATCATATGATTCTGTATTAAAGAATCCTGGGCCATATACTAACCCTGAATATGAGTATAAGTTAGCCCAAAATGAAATTGAGAATTGTCATTTATTAGTAATTGGAGCTGGTGGATTAGGTTGTGAAATTTTAAAAGATTTATCATTAAGTGGTATTAAAAATATAAGTGTAATTGATATGGATACAATTGAGTTAAGTAATTTAAATAGACAATTTTTATTTAAAGAATGTGATGTTGGTAAATCTAAGTCTATAATTGCAAGTAAAGTAATTAAAGATAAAATTAAAGATATTAAAATTACAGCATATTTTAATAAAATTCAAGATTTTAATGATGAATTTTATTTAAAATTTAATATGATTATATGTGGGCTTGATTCAATTGAAGCTAGAAGTTGGATTAATAATAAAATAATTCAAATTGCTAAAAATAAAGATATAATTATACCAATAATTGATGGTGGTACCGAAGGATTTCAAGGATCTGTTAAATTAATTATACCAACGATTACTGCATGCTTTGAATGTTATAAATCATTAATACCAGATAAAGTTACATATCCATTATGTACATTAGCATCAACACCTAGATTACCGGAACATTGTATTGAATGGGCACATCAATTAGAATGGGAGAGGAAATATCCAACTATTGAATTTGATTATGATAATTTTGAACATGTTGAAAAAATTTATGAAATTGCTAAAATACGAGCTGATGAATTTGGTATTGAAGGTGTTACAAAGATTAAAACATTAGGAGTAATTAAAAATATTATACCATCAATTGCATCAACAAATTCAATTATTAGTGGTATTTGTTGTAATGAAGCAATTAAATTTTTAACTGAATGTAATCCAAATATGAAAGATTCATTATATTTCAATGGAGAAAATGGTATATTATGTGAATCTGATCAATATTTTAAATTACCTAATTGTCCAATATGTGGTGAAAATGAAGATGAAATTGTGATTAAAGCCAATGAAATTAATGAAATTACACTTGAAAAACTAGCTAATAAAATTAAGAAAAAATTTAAATTATATCAACCTGTTTTGATGGTTGATAAAAAGGAAATTTACAATTTTAAGTTTATTCAAGATAGCAAAGATCAGAATGATTTATTGTTACGTGAAATATTACCAGATTTGAAAAAAACAGTGGTTTTCACAATTGTAGATAAAACGTTAGATAATGTACTCAATGTGCGTATAAAAATTACCTAATTGGTAACGTGGCGTTATTGCATTGCATTGCATTATATTATATTATGATATATTATGATATATTATGATATATTATGATATATTATTATATTATATATCCTCATCTGTTAATTATATATTAAAAGTACACAGTACAAATTCATATATAGATAGATACACATGATAAATATATATATATATATAGATAAATAAATAAATAAATAATAAAGAGAGTTAATAAAAATGTAAATTAAACTAAATTAAATTAAATTAACCGTGTTTTGAAAAGTATTTCTTTGAATCAGTTGGTTCTGGGACAATTGTGTCAGCACCTGGTTGCCAGTTAGCTGGACAAACTTCACCATATTTATCAGTAAATTGGAAAGCTTCTAATAATCTTAAAGATTCATCAACGGATCTACCAACTGGTAAATCGTTAATTGTAACTTGTCTTAAAGTACCCTTTGGATCAATTAAGAAAATACCTCTTAAAGTAACACCTTCTTCTTCTAATAAGACACCATAATCTTTTGAAAGTGAATGGTTTCTATCAGCAATTAATGGGATATTTAAAGGACCTAAACCACCATCAGCTCTAGCAACATTAGTCCAAGCTAATAATGAATATTCAGAATCAGTTGAAGCAAATAAAATTTCACAATCTTTTTCTTTAAATTCTTTTGCCTTTTCAGAATAAGCAATAATTTCAGTTGGACAAACAAAAGTGAATGCCATTGGGAAGAAAGCTAATAAAACCCATTTACCTTTGTATTGTTCAAGGGAAACTTCTTCAAAAGTACCATTGAAGACTGCAGTTTTTTTGAAAGTTGGAGCTGGTGCTTGAATTGATGGAACAACCATTGTGATTAATTGATTATTGTTTAGTTATTTGAAGAAAAATAATAGAGTAATGAAATAAAAAAGCAAAGCAAAAAAAGAAAGAAAAAAGAAAGAAATAAACTTAAAGCATAAAACATACCACTTCAAACCTAAAGGGTGGCAAAAGTGTTCCCTTTTATATTAGAAATTGAAACTGAGCGATAACAAATTTAACAATCGGCCAACGAGGATGGTAAAGTCCAGAAAAATTAGTAAATTAGTAAATTAAAACAAATTTAGAAAGGTCGAGAATTCACTCGGTGCTGATAAATCGTTTTTAAACATCATCCATCATATATAATATATAATATTTATTTATTGATACCTATATAAATTATTAGTTATACATATTCAGTTATTTGTTTGTATTAATGTTTTATTGTTGAATTTCCTCATTGTGTTGATCAGAATGCTGTTGTTGTTGTTGTTGTAACTCACGAAATGTTCGTTGGTAAATATCAGCAAATGTTGGTATTAATGTCAAAATTAATAATATACAATCTTGTATAATTCTTAATATAGTAATTAAGAATTTTGTAATAATTCCCCCTTCCTCCATCCATTTATCTTCAATAATCTCATTTATTCCTTCATCATTTATATTATTATTATTGTAAATTGGTCTATAATAACTTATACAAAATATTGTAATTGTTTTGAATAAAATTTCAATTGAATTATAAACTCGAGTTTTGAAATTTTTGAAAAAATTATGTATTTTAATAAATAAACTGATCCTACCTTCATTACCAATTTTACCTAATATATTAATAAAATTATCAGTAAATAAATTAACAATTGGAACTACTCCATATGTTATATATCTTGATAATCTTAAATTTGATGTAATTAATCCACAAAATAAGCAAGTGAGTAGATATCGAAATATCGAATATAAAACATTTAAAAATAATCCATTAAAAATCCAATTTGTGAAAATTTTTATAATAAAATTCTTCCAATATTGATACGATAATTTAATTATAAAAGAAAAACTTTCTTTCTTTTGATTATTTAAATTTTCTTTTTCTTTAATATCTTCATTAACTGATATTAATAATGGTAATAATTCATTATCAATTTGATTGAAAACTTCAATTACATGAGGTGATAATGATTTTTTTTCTTTACTAATATTTGTAAATGTTTTAATTAAATCAGACATTAATTCAACTATATCCGTCTTTGTTGTTGAATTAGTGGTAGTGGTAGTAGTTGGAATTGTATTATTAATTAAATCATTTTCATTTCCAATTCTAACTTTTAATGTTTCAATATCTCCAAATTTTTCTAATTGTCTTAAACCACTTTTATTAACCATTATATATGGTTTATCAATTGAATCAACAATTATACATTGTTGTGTACTTAATTCAATATTTTGATTTTCATCATTTACTAAATATTTTTCACTTGAAGTTAATAATTGATCAATAAATATATGATCATTACCTTCAACTGAATCGTATGAATGACCATTAAATTTATAATTACCATATGGTGATTGAATTTGATATGGATTAATATTTAATTCATTAAATTCATTTAATTCATTTAATTCATTAAATTTATTAAATTCTTTATCAACAGGATTATTCTTTATTAATTCATGAAACTGACAAAGTTCTTGATGTGATTTACCAACATATTCCGAAATTGCAATAATTGCAAATTTCCTATTATCTACTTTATCATTATCTTCTTCTTTATCTTTATAATCTTGATAATTTTCCCATAATGTGAAAAGTGAATCGAATTCCTCAGCAATTTCATTATCTAAATCAGATATTTGATTCACATTAATAAAATTATAAATTCTATTCAATTTATCACGTAATGATGAAATATATGATCTTTCATTACATTGAACACGAATCATGAAATGCTCAATAACACAATCTTCGGGATTTCCTCCATCTCTATAATGTAAAGAAGTAGCCCTATCACATTTAACTTTGAATATAACATAAACCTTCATTTTCTAGTTTAAAAAAAAAACAAAAAAAAATAACTAACTTACAATTTATCACTTCAATGTCTACTGTTGTCCATTGTATTAACTTCCTTTCCTTTAAATACGTGTCATTTCAATTAAAAACTGACAACAAAACAATTATCACAGTTCCCTCCATATTTTAAATACGAAGTAGCCGCCATATTTCAATCTCCGCGCCACTAACAAATTTCATTTGCCTGCACAAACAACGAACAAATTTGAACAGCTCAATTTTTTTTTTTTTTTTTTTTTTTTTTTTTTTTTTTTTTTTTTTTTTTTTTTTTTTTTTTTTTTTCTTGATATTTTATGTGTAAAGCTGAGCATTTATTAATATTAAGTTATACAAACAAATACACAAAAGAAAAATTATATTATTATTTATTAAATACTTTCTTGTATTACTATTAGTATCATCTTATATATTGCAAACAAATATGCTTGTACAATCAGCAACAAGATCCTTGCATCAACCAGCATTACAACCATTATTATTAATTCAAAATGGTCATCATTTAAATAATTATAATCAATCAAAATTTTCATATTTAAATAATCAATTAAAACAAAATCGTCAATTTGGTAATTTTATAAGATCTGTTTTATGTCTTGATCCACCAGATTCACCTGATGTACCAACTATTGAAAATAGATTTCATCCTTGGGATACATCACCATGTCCTGATTTACGTATGCGTGCTGCAACAATTCGTGCAAAGGCAAAATGTCCTGTAACTCATAAAGATATTAATTTTACATGTCCTTATTCTGGTATACCAACTCATCATTCAAGGGAAGCTTGGGAGAATGATAAAGTTTATCATGAAACTAAAAAATATGAAATTTTGAAAAAAGTTAATATTTATGAACATGATTTAAGATCTGGTCGTCCATTCCCTGAATTTGATTTTCCAACAACTCAAAAGAGGGATAATTTAGTTAATTTAGCAAATTGGGATACATTTTTTTATACTCGTGGATTCTTATCAATGGATACAGAATTTCAATTAGCAGTTGTAACTAAAATGTTAAGTTTCCCAATGACAATTGCTTCAATTGTTCATCAATTTTCACCTTATTTTTTAAAACCAAAAGGTCCATTAGATGTTGAAGGTTTAAAATCAGTTGCAGCTTTACGTTATTCACTTTATCCTCAATATAGATTATCAACTTATAGAGATCGTCCAATTAGATTATTTTTATTAAATTCACGTTCAGAATCTTTATTACCACCTCATGTTTGGAAAGAATTAACTTACTTATTCCCTGGTGTAACATTTGAATTACATTTCGTTGGTCCACAATCATTTTTCGATAGAGAGAAAAAACAATATTTAGTAAGTGATAAACCAATTGTTAAACGTTTTGATGATACTTTATGCTTTGTTTATCATACTCAAGATTTTAACGTTTTACATGAAGCTGGTGATTTATTCCCTTATGATCCTTATTTAGATATGTTTATCGCTTATCATCCTCAATTTACTGAACCTGATGTCGAAGAAATGTGGAATAAAACAATTAAAGGTTTAATGGAATCAAAATGTCCAATATTTATAACTGGTTTCCATAATGAAAATTTAAATAAAAATTATGATTATTTAGTTAAGAATTTTAATGATGATATGGATATTATCTTTGATAAAGAAAAAAATTTATTCGGTTCAACAAAATGGGAACTTAATGACTTAAATCCACAAGAAGTTTTCCAATATAATCAACGTTTATTCGGTGTTAGAGGTAAAAGATACCATGCTATTCCTCAAAATTAATTTACTTAAATGATAATTAAATCATTATTTTATTATTATTATCTAAATAATCATTGTTATTATCATTATTATTTTTCTTATTGTTATTATCATAATTATTATTATCATTATTATCAAAATTATCATCCTCTATATTCGAACTCTTATATAATTTTGTAATTACCTTGTATATAGTTAAGTATAATCGATAAATCTTTTTTTTTCAAGCAGATATTTTCAAGGCTGAAAGTTCATAAAACAACTGACGAGAATAAATATGAAATTAAAGTTAAACAAATTTATGGATAATTTATTTAGTTAAAACAATCAAACTAAACTGATATGTAATATAACAAATAAAGAAAAGTTAAATTTGAAATCAAAACTTAAGATATATAGATATAATTATCAATAAAATAAGGTAGAGATATATTTTATTTTATTTTACTATTTTATAAGTCTAACAGGTTGCAGGCTAATTATTCAAGATGTTGGATTCATAATTTAACAGTTATTATACTTGAAAAAAAGAAATTATATAAAATAACTAAATCATATAAAGAAGCTATAAACAATAAGAAATTCCCTTCTACTTATAAACAAATCAATACATCGTAATCATATTATAACATAACACATGGGTGCTCTGTTTGTTTTGGAATACTTTTGTTATTACAACTCGAAAAAATAATGCAATTTTGATGAAATTTTGATGTTTTTGATTCTCAGATATTCTATTTCACGTTACTACTTTTTTTTTATCCTAATTAAAACCATTTTGCCACTTTTGAAAATTATTATTAATCTTATTTGAAAAGTTTACTAGAGGTTCTTTATTTAAGACTAGGAGGGGAGAAAGGTAATATCTTCTAAAGTTTAGTTTTATTTTGTATTTTTTGATTTCTGACATATTTAATAAACCAATAATCTGCTTTTCTTTGTATTTACTGTTTTAATTTACAAGCTAAAATCATTATAAGAGTTAAATTAATAAATTTAAAATATAAATATTCGAATCAAAATTTTATACAGAGATTAATCCTATGGTCCAAACTACGCGCTAACGGTCTTGTAGTGTAGTGGTTATCACTTTGGATTCTGATTCCAACAACCCCAGTTCGAATCCGGGCTAGACCTTAGAATATATTTTTCAAGATATTTAAAATTTTATTGTAGTTTGTAAAAAAAAAAACCATGAAAATGTATAATTTCTATTCTTTTTCTTTTTCTTTTTGTAAAACTTATCAATATGATATTAATGATTAATACCTGAAGACCGAAACAAAAGAAAAAGAAAGAAAAAGGAGAAATAAAGGACAAAAATATGACAAATAAAAAGAAACTCCACAGATTTCCGTCTAGGGGGAAAAAATCATCGCAGTAAAAAATTTAAAAAAGAAAGAAAAATTACAAACAAAACGTGGATGATGAAAATGATTGAATTTGATTTTACATATGTTATGACTCTTTTCTTTTGTTGTAATTTAAACTACTTTTCTTTCTTTCTTTCTACTGTTCTCGTTCTTATTTCCTCTATTTCCCCTATTTCCCCTTTCTTTCTTATTCAATAGAACAATCTAATAATGTCACAAGTATATAGATCAACACGTTCATCATCCGAACAAGAAGTTTCCTTCGAAGAAGCAATTATTACCGGTTTAGCAAAAGATGGTGGTTTATTCATTCCATCACAAATTCCAAAAGCACCAGCAAATTTCCTTGAATCATGGGAAAATTTATCATTTCAAGATTTAGCATTTAATATTATGCGTTTATATATTAATGAAAAGGAAATCCCAAATTCTGATTTACATGAATTAATTAATAAATCTTATTCAACTTTCAGATCAAAGGATGTTACACCATTAGTTAAAATTGATTCAAAAAATAATTTACACCTTTTAGAACTTTTCCACGGTCCAACTTATGCTTTTAAAGATGTTGCATTACAATTTGTTGGTAATTTATTTGAATTTTTCTTACAAAGAAAAAATTCATTAAAAAAAGAAGGTGAAAAGAGAGATACAATTACTGTTGTTGGTGCAACTTCAGGTGATACTGGTTCTGCTGCAATTTATGGTTTAAGAAATAAAAAAGATGTTAGTGTTTTCATAATGTACCCAACAGGTAGAGTTTCTCCTTTACAAGAAGAACAAATGACAACTGTTACTGATGATAACATTCATACTTTTTCAGTTAAAGGTACATTCGATGATTGTCAATCATTAGTTAAACAAGTTTTTGCTGATGAAAAATTTAATGATACTTATCATATTGGTGCAGTTAACTCAATTAATTGGGCTAGAATTTTAGCTCAAATTACTTACTATTTCTATTCTTATTTTCAATTAAAGAAACAATTAGGTAATGAAAAATTCAATGTTAAATATGTTGTCCCATCAGGTAATTTTGGTGATATTCTTGCTGGTTTTTATGCAAAAGAAATGGGTTTACCTATTAAAAAATTAATTGTTGCAACAAACGAAAATAATATTTTACATAGATTTATTTCATCAGGTAAATATGATAAAGCACCAGTTAAAGTTACTTATTCTCCTGCAATGGATATTTGTGTTTCATCTAATTTTGAAAGATTCCTTTGGTATATGATTAGAAAAACTGATGGTAAAAATGATGATTTAAAAACAGGTAAAATTATGTCAACATTTATGCATGCATTATCATCAGAAAAGGGTGAATTTACAGTATCATCTGCAACTATTGAAGCTGCTAGAGAACTTTTAGATTCTGCATCTGTTACCAATGAAGAAATTGTTTCAACAATTAAAGAAACTTATGATAGCACTTCAAACAAATATATTTTAGATCCACATAGTGCTGTTGGTATTAATACATGTTTGAAATATATTGGTGCATCAAATGATTCTCCAAATACACATTATATTTCTCTTTCCACTGCTCATCCTGCTAAATTCTCTGAAGTTGTTAACTTGGCATTAAGTGGTTTTGAAGGTTACTCTTTTGAAAATGATGTTTTACCAGCAGATCTTAAGAAATTATCTACATTACCAAAGAAAATCAGACTCATCGATACTCCTGAACTTAAAACTATTGAAGCAGCTATTGTTGAAGAACTTGCTAAAGAAAAGAAATAGACATAATATCTATCTAAAACATTATTAGTCAATTCAAATCATAAAACAAAATAATTAAACAATTTATATAATTTTTCATGTGTAAATAAAATAAAATAAAATAAAATAAAATAAATTAATAAAATAGTAAAAAATTAAAGTTCAACAAATTTCATTTCTTCTGCGCGATATTTTACTCCCTCCTTTATTTCCAGTTCACAGTTCCTTTTTGCTATATAATTATGATTCTTTTATAAAGCCATCTATTTCTATATTGGTACTCCCGTTTCTAAAAATTAAACCAGTGACAACCATCAAACCAGAAAA
Source organism: Pichia deserticola (assembly GCA_030570135.1). Taxonomy (NCBI): domain Eukaryota; kingdom Fungi; phylum Ascomycota; class Pichiomycetes; order Pichiales; family Pichiaceae; genus Pichia; species Pichia deserticola. The sequence continues at coordinate 36,084 of JAJLVB010000078.1, read as the reverse complement.
GTTTTTAAGATGTCTTCTGAGACAAAGTCTAATTCTTCTAAAAATATAAACAGTGCTCAAGAGAAGCAAAAGCAAAAATCTAAAAATCAACAACAACAACAAGAAAAACAACATGATATTTCAAATGGTACAAGCTCTCAATCTAGTCAACCAATCCAACTTAAACCAACAGATCAAACAATTCCACCTTCATTAAAGGAACATTTTCCTGAAAAAGTAGAATTATATGAAAAATTACAAAGTCGTGAAAGATTATTAGATATGATGATTAATAGAAAATTATTAGATTTACAAGATCATCAACAACGTATAAGTACAAATGAATTATCAGGAGAATCATATGAAGAAACATTACGTATATTTATTTATAATACATCAGAGAATCAACCTTGGCAAAAAGATTTAATTAATCAAAATCATCCTGAAAATAATTTGAATACATTAAATGAAAATGATCAACCACCAATGTGGACATTAAGAGTTGAAGGACGATTATTAAATGATACAACTCCATTAAGTGATCCAAATAGACATAAAATGTCATGGTTTTTATCTGGTTTAAGTATTGAATTAAAACCAGCTGATAATAATACATCAATTCCACTTAATATTAAAGGTGTTAATGCACCTGGTGCAAGTGGTAATGCTGATACATTAATTGAATGGCATGATGATATTAAATTACCAAAAGCTGAAAGAATGGCAAAACAATTTGATGGAATGGATATTAAACGTGGAGGCTCAAGTGTTCCAAATGGTACAGGTGATGATAGGGAAATTATTGCAAATATTGTAATTCAACCAAAATTATATCCAATTAAATTAAAAGTAACAGATAAAAATTTGATGGAATTAGTTGGTACAAATGAAATTACACAAACAGAATGTATTAAAAGAATCTTTTGGTATGCTAAAGTTAATGATTTATTTGAAGTTCAAAATATTGAATCTGAAAATAGTAATCATAATAATAAAGATGATTCTCAAGATTCTGTTAAAAATACTGGTAAAAAAATAGTTACAATTAAGTCTGATGAATTAATAATGAAAATATTTGGTTTACCAAGTATAACAATGCCACAAATTATGGAAATTGTTGGTAATAAATTACTAAAACCTGTTGAACCGATTAGAGTTGCTTATCCGATAAACACCTTAAAAAATACTACATTAGGTGATGTTATTATTGATATTAAAGTTAACAAAACTATCTTGGAGGAAAAGAAACAAGCTCTCAATGAATTGAATGATATTAGTAAGTTAATTACTGAGGATGTTTTAAGTAAACAAAGTATTGCTGATTTAGTCAAATTAGATGAAAATTTGAAACTTAATATGCAAATACTTAATTATTCAAAAATGAAGTATGATTTTTATAAAAAATTCAGTGAAAATCCTGTTGATTTTATGAAAAATATCTTACAAAAGAATGATGAATATTTGAAAATTTTAAGCAGTGATTCAATGTCATTCGGTAAAGATGGTTTAGTCAGTGAAGAGTTGGTTAGAAAATCAGATTTCTATACGGACGATTTCTTAAGACAGCACATAAATTTATTGCTGAATTCCGGTAGAATATAGTTTACTAGTAGCTTATATATATATATATTAGTATATATAAATCAGAATTTTTATCAATATGATATATCTATATATATAGTATTTTGTGTATTTTAATTTTTTCACTCATTATAAATCATCATCATCATCATCATTATCTAATTGTTCTAATCTTTTGTTGACTGCATTACCCCAATTTACTGAAAATCCCTTACTTCGATCCATTGCCAATCCTTCAAATGTTGGAAATTTTTGTTCAGAATTTACATACCATCCATCTTGATCAACATACACATTTTCCAATATATTTTCGATCCATGTAATTTCTAAATATGGATCCAAACTATTATCATGTTTAATTTTTATTACCTTTATTAGCGGTTTTAAATAATCATACTTTGTATAATTATCCACTATTTCCTTATATTCCACAATTTTGTAAGCCTCTATCATATTTAGATTTAGTTCACCTACAGAGATCAAAAAGAAAACCACTGTTTACTATAAATGCATCGTTACTTCTCCGTGAAAATGACTACATGAAAATAACAAATAAGGCTGTGAAAATGATATTTTTTTTTTTTTTTTTTTTTTTTTTTACTTTTTTTGGAACGTGAAATTTTTTTATCAAAAATTTCGGTAATCTTTTATTTCTGAAATATAACTTAATTAATCTTTGATATTACAGAAAGATCTAAAAAAGTAATAACAATGGCACCGAAGAAAGGAATATCCAAACACTCACGTGCTGCACGCCGTGGTCAAGAGGATCCATTTGAAAGTTCTGAAACAAAAGAATTAGCATCAATTCCAAGATTAGAAAAAACAGATACAATTTCACCATTTATTCGTTCCTCAGTTAATAAAAACCAACAATTGCTTAATCAAAAAATGAATAAAAGTTCAAGATTAGATAATAAGCTTAAACCAGGTGATAATATTGTAGCTAACCATTTAAATAAAAAGAAACAACATATGGTTTCAAAAACAGTACGTTCGAAACATCACAAATTCCAAAATATTGATGGAAGGTTGGGTAAAAAGATTGAAAATGCATTGAATAGGAAGAAGAGAATTTCTAATTTAAGAAAAACTGGTTGGGATAAAATTAATGAACTTGCCAAAGACTCTCTTTCAAATGATTTAATATCAACTATAGATAGCGAAAAGAAGACAAAGGCTGATATTGAAGAAGAATTAGCTGAAGAAATGATGGAAGATTATGAAGAAGAAACAGTTGTTAATACTGCTAAAAATCCATTCGAACTTTTAGGAAATGAAGAATAAGTACTTTACACATTATATACATATACTATTTTAATTAAAAATATATAATTTTTTTCATTGTAAAATCGCCAAATTTTGTAAATATATAAAAAAAAGAAAAACAAACAAACAACTAAAATCTAAGATTTAAGAGTTAATTTTTTTTCAAATGATTCAGAGATTTGATCTAATGTTGCTGATGACATTTGACAAACAAGTAAATCAGAATCATTTTCAGTGACATACTCTAGTAAAATTTGTAAATTTTTACCGTATTCTTTAATGATTTCCAAACCATTATCATTCAATATAACATCGTTAATTATAACTATTGCAGCTCGTCTTAATTCAGGACTTTTTTCAAATGTAATTATACCATGTACTAAATCTGCGATTAGAGAAATATATGAAATTATACCATAGCCACATTCATGACAGGTTATACCAAGTAATGACAAAGCAGACATTTTCATTCTTATATCATTATTATCAATTGATGAATCTTTAATTGAGGATGAATCAGCACGTGAAATATTAATTGTTGAATTCACTAATTGACTGATTTGATGATCATTCAAAACTTTACCATTTAAGGATACAAATTTTGTTAAAATTTCACCAATACGTAATTTTTCATCAATTGATTTTTTAGACGTTGAATAAAATTCAATAAGTTGTGATAAAAATGATTTATCAAATGTAACAATATTAACTATATTTTTAATTGCATTAAGATAAACAAAAGGCTCTTGATCTTTTAATTGTGATAATAATAAATTCATACTATATTTTGTAGAAACTATTTTATTTTCATCATTATTACTTATTGTATAATATGTTAATCTATCCAATGCTAAAACTCTCACAGAAGGCGTTTGATCATTAATTTGTTTTAAAATAGTTTCAATATTAAAATCTGTAGTTTTATCTAAAATTTTAATATTTTCAGTATCAATTTTAATAATTTTATTAGAAATATCTTTAATTGAATTTGGAATTAAATTAAAATTTGATTTTAATAATGATTTTAAAATTTTGAATTGAATTTTTTCATCATCATTTGTAGGTGATAAAACTGAAATTATGTTTAATATTGGAATTAATGGTATTAATATATCATTGGAGGAGTTATTATCCAAACCACTCAAACTATCTATATCTATATCATCATCATCATCATCTGAATCAATATCTTCAACAATATTAAATTTAGATGTTGAATTTAAAGATTCAAAATATTGATTAAAATATGTATTGGCGAATATTAATAATGAAAGGGGAGAATTTTCAATTTCATTCCTAAAATTTTCAATAATTGATTGTATGATTTTTAAATAAATTATTTTATTTATTGAATCAATTTTTTTTAAATCTGATTTTATGATAAGTTTATTTAATGTTTCAATTAATACATGATTTAAATAAGATGAATCTGAATCATTTAATTTTGTAATTAATTTAATTAAAGTTTTAAGATTAAAATCTATTTTATCAATTAATTCTAATATTTGATTTTCTTTTCCTTTTGTTACTTCATTTGTATTGAACTTAATATATGTTAAATTATTATCATTTTCATTACTAGTATCAAAAGTCCAAGATAATTTATAATCTATTAGATTAGAAACTAATAAATTAATGAAATAATTCGAGTTTTCAAGAATGATAATATTTTTGATTAGATTTAAAACTATTTTAAAATCTTTTTCTTTACTTCTTTGATAATTTGCATAATACCATAATGTTATAAAAATTGGATTAAAAAGATCAATAATAAAATCATGATCTTTAACATTAATTGATCTTGATATAGAGATACAAACATTAAAAGAATTATTTAAATCTATTTCATTGGTTAAAATAATTGAATCATTTTTAACATTATTCAATTGTGGATTTAAATTATCCCAAATTTTTTTAAATAAAAAATCTTGAATTATTTTTTTATTTTTATTATAAATGATGATAATAATTTCAACTAAAATGGTATTCATTAAAGGTCTATTAACTAAAATAAGCATATTATAAATTTGTTTAAAAATATTTTTATAATAATCTATAATATTCAAATTTTGAGGTTTTGAAATAATTAAAATTTGAACGATATAATTAATTTTTGATATATCTACATCTTCATTTTCTCTTAAACCTAAAACCAAATCAATTAATGATTCAACACCATTTTTTTTCAATAATTGATTTGATAATAAAGATGAAATAAATGATAAAAAAAAAGTTGATTTATCATTATTTTTTTTACAATTTTTCAATAGAATTGAATAAAATGATATCAATTGATAAGTTGAACTTTGAGATTCTAAACGATCAATATAATCATTATATTTTGCCAAATTTTTAAAAGATGAATTTGATTTGGATAATATATTGAAAAAGATTGAAATTGATAAAGTATCAGTAAAACCTGTACCAACTAAAATTAAATCTTTTAAATCACTATTAGATTCAAAAATATTTGTAAAAGTAATTAAGATTTTTTCTAATATTGAAATACTTGATTTTAAATCGATTTTAGTAAATGTAATTGCATTTTTAAAATTTTTCAAATTTCTTTTCTCTATTGGTATTAAATAATCATTTGGTATTATTGAATAAATTCCTTGGATTATAATTATATTAGTTAAATCTCCTATAATTTTTATATCATATAAAGGGATTGAAATAATATCTGATTTGCCCTTTTTGATTGATAATGTATTTATTTGTGATAGGTAATCAAGTATTTGATAAATAACATATTTTCTTTTTATTATCCTATCTATTTGGTTCAAATCTCCATTTAAATTTTTATATAAATAATTAATAACATCAGATTGTGATTGATAACCATTAATAATTTCTGTAATTTGATCAAATAATTTACCTAACGGAGTTGTTCTTGATCTTTTTTTAATTTTTTCACCTTTTTTGAAATTTTCTAATTTTTTCTTCAAATCCTCAAGTTTCTCCTTATCAGTATTTGACATATTATTATGTAGGTAGTATATGGATGTTAGAAAGAAAGGGTTGTAAAGGAGTGATTATTATTATTTTTTATTTTTTTTTTTTTTAAAAAAAAAAAAATTCATGAAATTTTCAATTCAACACGCTCACACATTAAATTATTAAAAGGATTAATTAGTGAATAGAGAGTTAAAACTATTGTTTTTTTTGAAGTCTTGAAGAAGAGAGTTTTTATCAAATATTTGGACAAGCATATGATGTTTACTAATGTAGAATATGTAGTATTAAGGAGTTTATAAAAAGCTAAGCAATACCAGCAATATCTATAATATATTAGTATAATAATAGATTATGCAATTTGTATTTTTTTATGAATTAAAAAGAGAGAAAATCGCAATTTTTTCAGTTTTTTCAGTTTTTTTTATTTTTTTAGTTTTTTTTTATATTTTATATTTTATATTTTATATTTTATTTCTTTTATTTTTATTGATAAAAATCACATAATACTATATATATATTATATATATAATATATATCTAAGAATGGGTAAACTTACAACACTTTCACAAGAGGAAATGGATAATGTAATCTATGATGCTAGATTAGGAGATTTAGAATCATTAACTGAAATTTTCACAAAAGAAGTTGAACCAAATGTATTAACAAAAATCAAAGATGAAGAATCTTTTACAACTCCATTTCATATGGCTGCTGCCAATGGTCATTTTGAAGTTTTAAAATATTTATTAAGTTTAATACCCGATGTTGAAGAAAGAAGGAAAATTATAAATTCAGAGAATGATAGTGGGAATACTGCATTACATTGGGCTGCTTATAATGGACATGTTGAAATTGTTAAATTATTATGTGAGAATGGAGCAGATCCATTTATAAGGAATAAATACAATCATGATTCATTTTATGAAGCTAGTAATAATGAACAAGAGAAAGTCGATGATTATTTATTAGAAAAATATGGTAATATTGTTGAAAAGGATATAAATGAAGGTGAAGATGAAGGTGAAACTGTTGATAACGAAAACAATGTACAATTCAGTGAAGGTACAGAAATCTCTAAAATAACAAAGGATGACCAAAAGGCAGTTAATGATCTTTCTGAAAAGACTGAAGATTTGACTGTTTAGTCGATCGACGCAGTCTTTCACTCTCATTTTAATTTTTAATTTTTTTTAATTTTTAATTTTTTATTAGTCAAAAAACCAAATAAAAATTTTTCGCATTAAAAAGAAAAAATGGCGTATTTTTTCATTCATTCACTTGGTGAATTGAATGAAATTATCAGAAGAACTTATGTATCCCTTTTTAATTAATAATTTCCTTTTCTTATTAAACAGATTAAAAAATTATCATATCTAATATCCAATATGTCTGCTGAAGAATTAGGATTCGATCCAACTTTAAAAAAAAAGAAGAAATCAAAAGATTCAATTCCAATATCTCAATCAACTGAAGATGAAATTAATAATGAAGATGACCTTTTCACAGGTTTAAAAAAGAAAAAGAAGAAAAGTAAAGATAAAAAAGAAGAATCAGAAACAATAAAAGATGAAGATGAATTAGCTGAAAGTTTCGAAGGTTTAAAATTGAAAAAAAAGAAAAAGAAGAAATCATCAAATAAATCAGATTCAGATGATTTTGAAAAAAAATTACAAGAAGCTGGTATTGAAGAAAAAATTAATGATAAAAATATTAAATCAGATTTAATCCCATATTCAAAACTTTTAGATAGATTTTATAATATTTTAAGAGAGAAAAATCCAGAATTAGCAGGTGGTCAACAACAAAGGTTAAAAATTCCACCACCTGAAGTTTTAAGAGATGGTAATAAAAAGACAGTTTTCGCAAATGTTCAACAAATAGCTCAAGTTTTACAAAGAAATCCTTCTCATTTAATTCAATATTTATTCGCTGAATTAGGTACTTCAGGTTCAATTGATGGTGAACAAAGATTAGTTATTAAAGGTAGATTTCAAGCTAAAAATATTGAAGGTGTTTTAAGAAGATATATTCAAGAATATGTTATTTGTAGGACTTGTAAATCAATGAATACTGAATTAAAGAGAGAAGCAGCTAATAGATTACATTTTATTGTTTGTAAAGCTTGTGGTTCAACTAAATCAGTTACTTCAATTAGAACAGGTTTTACAGCAAATGTTGGTGCAATGAAAAAGAAGAAATAGATAAACAACTAACTTGTAATTTTTTGTATATTTATTTATATCTTTTAAGTCTTTCTATATAATAATAAATCATAAATATATATATATATATATATATGTAGATATATATATATAAAAAGAATAAAATATAATAATTATTTAACACTTTTTATAACTCTATATGAGGCAAATGATTTATATTTTGAATAAACTGCTAAAAATTCATAAATAGTTTTCACCAATAACATAACTTCATATCCTAAATATTCAAAAATCATTTCAATTTCAATTGGTATTGGTTTAAATTTTTTAAAAAATTTATAAATTAATTTGGTTAATGGTTTAAATTTACTTAATATTTTATCACCAAAATTAGATCCAATTATTATTAAATAAATTGCATTAAATGGTGAATCAAATGATGAATCAAGACTCATTAATGGTAATACTGTAATCGTATCTGTTTCTAAAATTTTCGAATTCCATGTATTATAAAATATATCTTGAAAATCACAATTTAATAATAATAATATTTTCTCTATAAAACTCATATTTCGAATTTCATCAACAATTTCATCATTAAAAAAATTGTCCTCAATTTTTAAATTACAATTAAGTGTCCATTTTAAATATATTAAATTAAATGTAAATGCATATAAAAATTTATTAATATGTTTAATAAATAATTTGAAAAATTTCATATATGATATTAATGATTCATTTCTTTTAATTGTTAAATAAATTAATCTATATATTGAAATCCCATTAATAATTGAAAATGTAGTTTCAACTGATAAACATATAGGATCTATTAATGAATCAAATTGTTGTAAATCTTCAATATTATTATCATAATAATAATAAGAATTTGATTGATTTATAAAATTCCTATCTAAATAAAGCCATGGAAATAAACTACTTGATAATGTTACAAGACGTAATAAATGCTTACTTAATTCAATTAAATCAATTGATTTAATTGTAAATATTTTCTTAATTATAATTATCATTAATTCATCAATTGCTAATAAATTTTTAAAAAATGAAATTTTTTTAATAAATGAAACAAATGTCATATCTTGTTTACATTGTGGACATAAATCATTTAAATAAATCATTGGATTTTCTAAATCACGTATATATATAACATCTAAAATACCTTTAATTGAAAATGATGGTGGATTTAAATTTATAATTCCATTACCCCTTCTAAAATATTTTAAATAAAATGATTTCTTATTATCAAAAGCTGTACAATTTAATAATAAATTATAATATTTATTACTTAAAATTATTCCATTCTCTGATTGAATTATTTCACCTCTATTACATTCCATTAAATATTCTAAATTATTTCGAACTTTAAATCTTTCTGAAATTAAATGCGTTGAAATTAAATTTAAAATACATTCTTGATGTGTCTCAATATTGCAAGTTCTACATGGCCTTATTAATGGTTTTTCTTTAGTATTTTCTTCAAGGCAAATAACACAATGTGACATGTTTGATTTGATTAAATGTTTTAGAAAAAAAAATCTATGATAAATAATAAACTTGTTGTATATTACAAAAAAAAAAAAAAAATACGGAGTAATCACTATTTTCAGATTTATTTACGCATATATACATTATAAATAATGAAATTTTCCATGAATGACTCTGATATTCATTCATATACCGATTTTTCTTTTTCAATATATATATATATATATATATATATACCACCATTAGAATAATTAATAAGATGGAAAAATGTTATATTTGCAAAAAGGATGATTCCATTGCTCCATTAGTTGAACCATGTTGTAACTGTTCAATGAAATTACATCAAAAATGCTTAGAATTAACAATAAATGGAAAAATCCAACAGAGAGATTTTTACAATTTATACAACCCTGAAAATTGGTTGATTTGGATATTTGATCATGAGAAATATAAACAAAAACCAACATTCTTACAAGGGAACTCCGGATTGTGTAAGAAAATAATAATTCAAGATAAGAAAAGTTTTAGATTTGGGTTTCTTGATTATTCATTCATTAATAGTACACCAAATATAATAGATAATTTGATATTATCATATATGAAACCAAATGATAGTTCCTATATTGAATGTTATAATTGTTCAAATATAATAAGATTTTTCGGATATAAATCAAGAATGTCATTAATCAATAAATTTGTTAAAAATTTAAAATGCTTATCATTAATTTTAACTAGTTTAACAACATTGGCATTTTTAAGTTTAACATTTGTCTTTTATTTATCCTTCTTTTTAATAATTATATTTAGTTGGGATGATGAGTTTTATAGAGAAGCAAATGAAACTGCAATAAACTTTCTAACTAGAATCTTATTTATACCACATTATGTTTATTCAATAACATCTCCAAATATTGGACTTTTAAATTTAGTATTATCATATATATATTCACATTTTCAATACGGTATACCAAAATCTATTATAACTAGAAAATTTCAAAATTTTATTTATTGTAAATTGATTTTTTCAATTATTTACAGATTAACAATAAATAGATATTATTTTAAATCATTTAAAGAGACTATACCTGCATTATTTGGACTTAAATTATCATGTGAGGATGCATGGGCAATTCAAACATTTAAGAATGAAAATTTATCATATGAAGATAAGAAACTATCAGTTTGGTGTAAAATTAAGTTATGGTTTAAAGAAACAATTTATTGTTTAAGTGAAGATTTTGGAGAGTTATATAGAATTTCAAATTTAGATTTTGTATTTGGAAAACTAGGATTTATTTCGATAACAATGTTTGGTTTAATTATTGGAAAATTTACTTTTACGAAAGGTTTATTTTATAATATGTTTTTCACAGATTTACAAAATGAAGCTATTAGTAAATTAATTGGTATTTCAATAGTTGAAATAACATACATTTTAATTTCAACATATAATAGCATTTCATTAGCAAAATGTTATAAAAATTTAAAGCCTCAAGAAGGATTGATTCCAACTAAGAACATTAAAAACGTTGTCAAATATGTTTATAGTTCTTTAATTTTTAACCCAGCAGATTTATTTTATTAAATAGGTAGTTTATATATACGGTATTTAATTAATTAATTTTTCTGGATCGGATACTTTTACCATTATTTAAAACTAATTTTTCATTTTTAGTATTTAAAGATATTGATTTGGCTTCATTCGATTTTTCCTCTGATACATTATTATCTGATAATTCAGATGAAATATCTGTTTCATCTTCATTTTCATTATCATTATTTCCATTATTACCATCCTCACCAGTAGAAATGATTTTACCGATTGTAGAATTCCAAATTGATAAAAAAAACTTTGCTAAATATAAATCTGAAAAATTTAAATTTGAGTCATCTTCCTTAAATTGTACTAATTTTGAAATTACATTATTTAAATCATCATTTTTTGAATCTTTTTTATTCTGCTTTTCAAATTCTCTTCTCTCTTTTCTATTCATTTCACTTTTTTTATCAAAACCATAAAGATTGAAAAATCCTGAATCGATAATTTTTTTAATTAAATCATTCATTGATGATTCATCATTAACATTAAAAGTTTCATCATTATATAATAAAACACTCCTATCAGGTTTAACAATGAAGACTTTATCACAATAAATAACTAATTTATCATCGACTGAATAATTATTTGAAAAATTAGAATTATTAGATATATCGAAATTATCAGGTAATTCCAAAATTTTATTTTCATTATTATCATCATTAATATTCATATGATCAGCTTTCCATTTAACATCTCTTAAAATTTTTGAAATTCTTTTATTCTTTTGAGATTTATTTAATTTTAAAATTAAAATTTGTCCAATTGAAGATAAAATTACAATAATTAAAATTGTAAATAAGAAATTTGGTTTTGATCTATTTTTGAAAATATATTTCCCTTTATTATTATCCCAAGTTGGGAATCCATTTTTAATAAAATAATCATAATTTTTCCTACGATTAACATCACGTAAAATTGTCATAACTAATGATAAAGTTTCAAATTTCCTTTCAGCTTTACGACGTTCCTTTGGATCTGCTTTAATAAACTTATCAGGATGTAATTTTCTACTTAATTTTCTAAATGAAGATTCCAATTCATCATTATTTACATTTTGTTTAACATTTAATAATGAATAAAAAGTTCGTATATTTTTATCCTTTGAAGTTCCCTTTGGTTGAATTTTATAATGTAAATCCAATATTTCTAATTGAGCAGGAGAAAAATATGCAGAGACAAATGATATTAATAGGAATAGATATATGCATTTAAAGAGCTGCATGGTTCTATAGTTAAATCAATCGAATTATATATATTATATATATATAAATAAAAGTATTGTATATGTTTCAAACATGTAAAATGTAAAATCACCAAAATTTTGTGTGTGACGACAAAAAATGCTGTTGATCTCCACGTTTGGTGCGTATGAGCGCAACATAGTAAGGTAAATATATGTATAAATTAGATAGTAAATATATTATATAATTAAGGATTAAACTATTAAAAGAATAGGAAAAAAAAAACGGATTACATGGAACCTCTGACTTTTTGTCTATTCATTTGCTTTCTTTGCTTTCTTTCCATTTGCTTTTTAGCATATTTTTGTTGCTCTTGTGGAGTCATTGAAGCTTTTAATTTTTTTTGTTCTTCAATTTTCTTTGCATTTAATTCTTCCCTTTTGAAATCATCTAATACTTTTTTCAATTTATTATATTCATTTTCTCTTGTCTTTTTAACTTTTCTAGTTAATTCAGGTCTAAAAGTTGCACGAGTTGCAATTAAATCTAAATAATCATTTAAAATATAAGTAAATAAATTTTTAATTGATTCAATATTTGAATTTGAATTTGATAAAGAGAATTGCATAATTAATTTTTTAATTGGTTTTAATTCTGAGATTTTATCAGGTTTTTCAACTGGTTGATCAGTTATTGCCATAAATTTTAAAGTATTAATATTTGCACTTAATAAATCAGATAATTTTTTTGTAAATAAAATATCATTCATTTCAGGTACTTCATTCATGAAAACAAATTGAGTTGGTAATTTTGGAGATTCTGAAGTTTTAGTTAATGAAAGGAAATAATTTTCATTTCTAAAATTATCCATTTTATCCTTTGTAACAATTGCCCAAATAAAATTATCGAATTTTTCACTTGATTCATCATCAAAAGTAAATTCAATTGTAACTAAATCTTGTGGTGCAGGTATTGAATCTAAAAAGAAAGAAGTAATAAATTCCATTAACCACATAAATAAATTTTGTCTTGAAATTAATTTAATTTTAGCAATAAATGATTTAATTCTTAATCTACCTGATGAATAAAGTGTAAAATTTTGAGAATCATCTTGAGCATATAATTGATTTGGTGTAACACCAACTTGATAAAAATTTTCTTTTAAAACAGGTAATATTGAATTTATAAAATTATTTGCTAATTTAGCATTATAATTTGAACCAATTTTAAATAAAACATAATAAGCTAAGATAACACCAACTGCAAAAAGTTCAACTTTCCAATTATAGTTTGTGAGTCTTTCCAAAATAGTCATTTGACTAATTTGTTCAGGGGTATAACCTTCAAATCCCATTGTGAATATCTGGCTAATTGATTTAATTAAGAAGTAAATAAGAGAACAAGAAGAAAGAAAAAGAAGAAAAAAAAAAAAGAGATAAATGTTGTTGTTGTTGTTGTTAAGATAAGAGAGAAACCGACGACATTGTAAATTGTAAAAAAAATGAGAAATTTTCAACGTTTTGAAATCGTTGCATCGTTTGCTGAATTTGGTGGCGATTTTTCTACTATTCTTTCTTTCTTTTTTGTTTGTTTGTTAAGACCCGCCACAAATTGGTCGTCTCGATATCACTAAGTTGGTTTCAACGGAGAGATATCATTATAGTAAACAGTTACTCTATTAAACTATGTACAAACTATATATATAAATAAATATAAATATATAAATATATAAACCTAAAATGATCAGTTCTTACCATTTGAACCAATTTCACCCACATCCAATCTTGAATTTCTGATATAATAATGTCTGTTTCTTGGCTTGTATTTAATTGGTCTTCTAACAATATCTAATCTAATAATATTTGGATGGAAAATTGGTATATTCATTTCAACACCTAAACCAGTAATTTTATTTCTTAATAAAATTGTTGAATTTAATCCACTTCTTTTAATCATAATAACTTGACCTGTAACTGGTTTTTGATTCTTATAAACAACAGTTACAATATCATCAGCACGAATTCTTTCCTCATTTGAAAGTGATAAATTCTTTCTTTTATTACCTGTTTTATCAAATTTTTCATATTGTGCTTCTTTGATATATTGCATTAAATGTTTACCATTTCTAAGTTTTGGTAATGGCTCATAAACGAGCATTTTTTTACCCATATTAAAGGGAGTACTAGAGAAAGATCTAGTGAACCCTGCAAATCTATTGAACATCCTTGGTTGTTAGGTAATTAATTGATGTATTTATGTAGTTCAATTGTAACACCAATAAAACAACAACCACTTTATATTTATTTCATTACAGCAAAAAATGAAAAACGTTAACAAATTTTGAACTTTTCGCTCGCTTTTTTAGAAACAAAAAATAAGAAAAAAAAAAAACCAGTTTTTTATATAAATTCACAGGTGTACAGATGTGTTTTTGATACATGAATATTTAATTTATTTTAATTTAATAACACAAGCATTAATCGATGGCATCAAACACAAATCTGTCCACAGATTGTAACACATTTATCATAGTATCAACTTCATATTTCAAATTTTGAACCACATTATCAAATCTTTAATTCATCGATTTTAACTTCATTGTTTGTTTCTTGTTCAAAGAATGATTTTCTCTGTTCCAATGAAAATTCACGTTCTTTCACCTCATTGACTTCTTTCTTCTCTTTTTGTTAAGCTTCGATTATGATCTTTCTGTAAGTATCAAACTGATTTTGCATGGCCTTGATGTCGTTATAATATTCACAATGATTTTGTGCATTGAAATCAGCTTTCTTCCATTCCTTCCATTCCTTTATATTTCAATTGAAGTTTAACAACTAAAGAAATCTCTTGTTATTTTCTACTACTTTTTTTCTGTTAAAAATTGCTTGAACATTATCGATTTTCATAATTTTCTATTTAACTAGCCCCAGCTCACTACTTTATAATTCTTATAATAATAGTAAATTGTTTTCTTAATTCTGTTACATTTAATTCTATTTAAGTATATATAAATTAAGATAATATAAACTTAATCTCCCATTTATTTAATATAGCATTAAAGACTCTGTATTTCATCCAAAAAATGAACATGAATTTAATTTGCAATATAAACTTTTTTAATTAACTATTCAAGTATATTTTTATCAATTTCAATATCATCATTATTATTATTACAAACTATATCCTCTTTAACACCCCAAATATGAACTATATTATCATCCGAACAACTTGCTAAACACCATTCAATTTCAGGATTAAATGTAAAATCATTAACACCACCTGTATGACCTCCATGCATCATTAATAATTCAGGTACACCATCCTCAGATTCTTCTTGTAATTGTTCTTCACCAATTTTATTTAAATCCCATAATATAACTCTTCTATCTAAACTACTACTTGCAACAATATTTTCATGAAATGGATCCCATTCAACATTTGTAATTGATTTTTTATGACCCATTAAAGTATGTAAACAAGTATCTAATTTTCTAAAATCATAAATATAATTATTTGAATCTTCACCACCAAATAATAATAAATTTTCACTAAATTTTGAAAATGTAAAACTATTAAAACTTGTATTTTTATTTAAAATTATTTTATTAATTGATTTATCATTATCATTATTAAAATTACCATAACAAAAATATTTATCTTCTCCAACACTACCGAATAAATTATTCCTTTTAAATGAAATTCTAACATCATTAACAAAATTTTCATGAATTTTAAAAATTTTTTTAGGTGATTCACTTAATTTATAATCCCAAATTGCAATATTTTTATCCTCTGAACCTGTAATTAATTGAGATTCATTATTTGGATCCCATGATAATCCAAATCCATTTAATTTATGAAATTTTAATTCTTTTTTGAAAATTTCATTCATTTTATTATCAATATTATAAATGAAAACTTCACCATTTGCATTAATACTTGACCAAATATTTGAATTAAATGGATTAACTCTAACTTTATTAACTTCAATATCTTGTTTAAATTTTTTATTTATTTTTAACCTTGAATTAACAGTTTCTAATTCTTCATTAGTCATTTCCATTTTTTCAGTTAATGATCTAGGTAATTGTAATGATGCTAATTTAATAAAATCTTCATCTTCACCATTTGTATATGTTGTTAATAATAAATTTCTAGTTACTCCAAATTTATTATCTTTAATTTTATTTTCAAATGTATTACTTTTAATAAATTGAATTGATAATGATGGCCATGTAAGTGCAGTTTCACTAACAAATGAATACATATAACGACAATTTTTCCTCCATAATTTATATTCCTCTAAAATAGTTTGTTCATTATCATCATCATCATCATCATCATCATTATTATTATTATTATTGTTATTATCATCATTATTTTCTCCTTGATTCTCCCTTTTATTAATATTTTTATTTATCAATTCATTAACAATTTCTGGTTTATCTAGAATTGAAGATAAATCATCACCAGTTAAGCCTTTGGCCATATTCAAAATGGCCTCTGTTAATTCCTTATTATCACTCATAATCTATATAGATACCGAATAATTATATATAAAAATGGTAATAATGAATTAATATAAATAAAACGGTAATTAATCATTTTTTGAAATATTTATAAAGCAGTAGTAAATTCTTTACACATAAAAAATTTAACGCACCTCGATAATTAATTATGTCTGAATGTATTATAAGTTTAAACGTGTACACATTATATAATGAGTTTTAAATAAATAAATAAATAAATAAATAAATAAATAAATAAATAAATAAATAAATAAATAAATAAATAAATAAATAAATAAGTAAATAAATAAATAAATTAGAATTTAAAGACATGAGTTTTATCATAACCTAATTCCTTCAAGATACCGGTAACTTCACCTTGATCAGTTGGTGAAACTTTAGCACCAGAGATTGCTTTATACATTGGAGGTGGACCACAAATAAATACATGAGAATCAGTTGAAGGTTTTGGTAAATTTTCCTTTAAGACATCTTTTGTAATATAACCAACAGCAACATTTGGATCTTTTTTATCAGCTGAATCAACGAAATATTTAACAGAGAATTGATTTGGATATTTTGAAGCTAAATCATCTAATTCTGGTTTTAATAAAGTATCTTCAATTGATTTTGAACCATATAATAAAGTAATTTTAGTTTTATCATTTTCATTTTTTAAAACTTCATGAATAACTTGATAAAGTGGAGTTATACCAGTACCACCACCAATTAAACCAATTTCTTTAAATTGATTTGGTTCCCATTTCCATTTTAAAATTGGACCTTTAAATGCTAATTTATCATCAATTTTTAAATTATTAATATGAACTGACATTTTACCTTCTGGATAAGTTTTAACCAGTAAATCAAATGAACCTTTATTATTAATATCAGTAATTGGAGTATAAGGTCTAATAACATTATTACCCTTTGGAGTTACATATTTTGTTAAAATTGCAGATGCAACAATTAAACCTGATGTTTGATTTGGTTCAGGGAATGAAAATGTATAAATTTTACTATCATGAGAGATTGGTTTAACTTTAGTTAATTTAAGATCAATCCATTCACCATCACCTTTAAAAACAGGAGTTGATGGAATTGAAGTTGTTGATAATGATTGATAATAAGCTAAACCACCTGCAACTGCAGCAGCTGGAACGAGAAATTTAATGAGTTTAGACATTGAGTTGAAACCTAGTAATGAATTGACCTTTTTAGATACAAGCATTAAAAAGAAAAGAAGAGAAAAGAAGAGAAAAGAAGAGAAAAGAAGAGAAAAGAAAAGAAATGGAAACTGCAGCAAGTTGATGATAATACAGTTAAATCAGCCAGCCAACTGTGTGAATACAAAATATCAAATAAAAATATCAAATAAAAAAAAAAATATCAAACGCCACCGAATTCTCCATACTGTAAAAATTAATTAATTAATTAATTTAATTAAATTTTATATAAGTCACGTGCAGGTCACGTGCTAGGATATAATTATCACCACACAATAAAATTATAATAACGTCACCCATATACAATTGCATGTTTTATGATTAACAGTTTATAACAAACATTTTTATTTTAACAATCTAAATCTAAATCTCAACAACAACAACAACAACAACAACAACAAATGTCCAGACTTGAACTTATTAGAAATAATTTATTGCCACCTTTATTACCAAATTTTTATAAAGGTCAATTAGGTAAATTAGCTGTTATCGGTGGTTGTGAAGATTATACTGGAGCTCCATATTTTAGTGCTCATGCTTCAATGTTATCAGGTGTTGATTTAGTTCATGTTATTTGTGAACAATCTGCAGCTCAAGTTATTAAAAGTTATTCACCAGATTTAATGGTTCATCCTTATTTACTTGATTCAAATAATTTAAATTTAAAATTAAATTATTCATCAATTAATAAAATTAATAATAATAATAATACAAATAGTGATCAAATAATTGATAATCAAATGGAGAAAATTACAAGTTTAATTGATAAAATGGATGTAATTATAATTGGACCAGGATTTGGTAGAAATGATTTAATAATGAATGAATTTTTAATTTTAATTTTAAAATTTATTTTAACAAAATCTACAAATAAGGATAAAATTCCAATTATTTTAGATGCTGATGCATTATTTCATTTAAGTAATAATTCTAAAATTCAAGATTTAATTAAAAATTCAATTAATCCAAATATAATTTTAACACCAAATTTAATAGAATTTAAAAGATTATGTGATGGTTTTAAAATAACTAATTATAATTTATTAAATTTATCAAATTTTTTAAATTGTACAATAATTCAAAAAGGTCAAATTGATAAAATTTCTTATCATGGTAATTCAATAATTGAATGTAATTTACCAGGTAGTTTAAAACGTGTTGGTGGTCAAGGTGATTCATTAACTGGTATGATTGGTGCATTTTTATGTTGGGGTATGGGTGCTTATAAAAAAGGTATTTATAAAACTTCAAATAATTTATCAGATGATGAAATAATTTCATTATCTTGTTTAGCAGGTTGTATTACAACTCGTAAAGCTGGTCATTTAGCATTTCAAAAATATGGTAGATCAATGTTAACTAGTAATTTACATGAATTTATAAATAAAGCATTTACAGATATTTAATTAATCAAATAAATAAATAAATATATATATTATAATAATTCAGTTTCACTTCTCTTAATATGTGAAATACCTAAGAAATTTGCTAATTCTTTATATAATTCATCAATTGTTTCAGGTGGATAATCATCAGCTGGTGGTTCATAATCTTTATTTAATGGATCATTAGGTGATGCAATTTTACCTTCAACAAATGCTTGCATTTTAGCACGCTCTTCTAAAGTTGGTGGTAATAATTGATAAAATTTACATAAATCAACAATTACATCATCACTTAAATTTGAAAATTCAGAAATTATACGTGGGAAAATTTCAACAGCTGGGAATTCACCATCAACATTTGGTAATGCAAATAATTCATCAGTTTCTTTATTTAAATGAGAATTGGCAGTCCTAGAAATTGATTTTTGTTCAATTAAATTTAATTGACCTTGTAATTCACCAACTAATTGAACTAAATCTTCATTAGTTGCAAAATCTGTTGTATCAATATTACTATTTTTATTATCTAATGAATCTAATGGATTTGGAATTGCATCCATTTGCTTTTTAGTATCTTTAACTTGTAATGCAAGTAATTGTTGTGCAGTTTTAGCAATAATACCCCTTTGCTTTACAATTTCAGATTTTAAATCTTTAATTTCTTCTTGTAATTCTTCTACTGTTGCAACTTTTTTACCTTCTTCAGACATTATATATATATATGATTGACAGAATTTTTCTGAATTTGATTTTAAATAAGTAAATAGATTTAAAAAGAATTAGATCAATGACAATTCAAACACATAAAAGTCAATAAAATAAAATATAAAATGCAAATTTGAACAATTGTCACCACCTTACACTGTCAACAAATCCAACAATTAATGTTTAAGTGGCAACATGTTTGAGCCTTTCTACCTCGCAAAGCAAAAACAAACTGCCTAATTGGGAACACTGCGTACTGTACTTTTTTTTTTATTGTTGGTCTCCGGCTTTTGTTACACTTTTTTTTGCAAATAAACTTTGTTCTTTTGATGTTTGTTTGTATCTGTTTCCTTTCAACATTGTCATCTTCTGTTTTCAACTGTTATTTCATATCAACATTATCCATATATCATGACAAAAAAATTATTAGATTTATCATACCAATTAGCATATTATAAATCTTATCATATGGATTCAAACAATGTGAATATTCATTTATATTGTATACCATTGATTTTATCATCTGCAATTGTTATTCTCTCTGAATTTGATTTACATTGGCCTTTGATTTTATGTTTCTCTGCTTATTATATTATACTTGATATACCAGCTGGTTTAATTGGTTCAACTTATTTATTCTTAGTAGGTATTTTATCAAATTATTTATATTCAAAATTTAATAATACCTCAGTTATAATTATATCTTCAATTATTCATATTGTTTCATGGGTTTTACAATTTTATGGCCATTATCATTATGAGAAAAGAAGCCCAGCAGTTTTGGATAATTTAATTCAACCTTTGGTACTTGCACCTTATTTTGTAATATTTGAGATATTCTTTATGTTTGGCAAAAGAGGTGAATTAGAGAAGAGAATGATGAGCCGCGCAACTGAATTGAGACTAAACAACACACAAAGAAATAAATAAAGAAATAAATAAATAAATAAATAAATAAACAATTTATCAAAAAGATCAGATACTTTTTTTTTTCTCTTTTTAATCTTTCTTTTATTTATATATCTATAAGCTCGTTTTAGAATTTGTAATATTAAAATGACATTTGATGTTTATAATAAAATAGTTGTAATTTCAGGTGCATCACAAGGTTTAGGTTATTCATTAGCTAATAAATTACACAAAAGAGGTGCAAATTTAATACTTTTAGCAAGATCTGAGGATAAACTTAATAAATTATCAAAAGAACATGAAAATAATAAAATTCATTATGAACAATTTACAATTCCATATAAAATTGATTTATCAAATTTTAATGAAGTTGAAAATTTAAAAAAATTTTTAATTAAAGAAGTAATTGATATTGATATAATAATTTGTTGTGCTGGTTCATCAATTCCAAAATTATTTACAGATTTATCAATTGATGAATTAAATAATGGTATTGATATTAATTATAAAACTTGTATTTATTTATTACATTCATTAATTCCAATGATGATATTAGATTCAAATAATAATGATAATAATAATGATAATAGACATATTATTTTATTATCTTCATCAGTTGCATTTTATTCATTTATTGGATATTCACAATATGCACCATTAAAATGTGCAATTAAATCATTAGGTGATTCATTAAGGCAAGAATTAAAACCTTATAAAATTAAAGTTTCAACTATATTCCCAGGTAATTTCCAAAGTGAAGGTTATATTGAAGAAAATTTAACAAAACCATCAATTACAAAAGAAATTGAAGGTAGTAGTAAACCAATTACAGTTGATGAATGTAGTGAAATTATTTTAAATAATTTATCAAATGGTACAACATATATTCATACTGATTTAATTGGTTGGATTTTAAATTCTTTTAGTTTAGGTTTTGGACCACGTAATTGGTGGCCATTTCAATTTATATTCTCAATTATTGGTGCATTATTTGCAAGATTAATAGATATTTATCATGAATATTTAATAAATAAATGGTATATTGATAATAATAAAATTAAAAATAAAAATAATAAAAATAAATAATAATTTATATATATATATATATATATATATAGATATATTAAATAATAATAAATCATTTAAATGCATCTGTAATTAAAGATGATAAACGATCACCAACTTTTAAATTATACCACCAATTAACTGCACTAATAACTTCTTCATTCCATAAATCTTTTACACCTTCACTAACAGAACTAGTGTAAAATGATCGTACATTACTGATATTTGAAACTGTTTCATTTTTCTTTTCAACAATATCAATACAATCATTGATTTCTTCTTTAATCTTTATCGCATTATTATTAAATTGACATGCTGTTAAATATGCTAATCCACTAGTGACTAAAACTCCTGTTAAAAATCCATGTGTTATTCCTGCCATTGTTATTTCTCTAATTCCTGAATTGTTCAATCCCTTACAAATATATAATATATAATATATAATATATAATATATAATATATTATCATTTTGTTGTATTCGTTTTAATTTCTCATATTAAAATTTAAAAGTTTTTTAAAAAAATGGTAAAAAGAAAAAACCACCGTCGACCGACGCTTACCCGGAGTAGAAATTAATAAAAATTTATTTGGAGGAGAAAAAAAAAAAAAAGAAAAAAATTCGCTCTATTTTGAAAAAATTCAACATGAATTCAATCAATAAATAATAATAAAAACTAATTGGTAACAATAAATATAATTAAATTTTCATACTGCTGCTGGTTAATAATGAATAATTAATCTTTGAAAAAAAAAAAAAAAAAAAATAATAATTAATTAATTAATTAACAGTTTTAATTTACAATAATCATTAGCAATGACACTCGGAAGAAACTCTAAACAAGTCAAACATACTATTAGAAACTTAGTTTCATCATTAATTCAATATGAACATGTTACAACAACTCCTGCAAAGGCTAAATTAACATCAAATTATATTGAAAGTTTAATATTAAAATCGAAAAATAATTGTAAAAATAAAGAAAAGGCAAAAGAATGGAAACATTTACTTTATGGTAAACTTTATAATCAAGATATAACAATTAATAAATTAACTGATGAATTCTTAAAACGTTATGCAAATCGTAAATCAGGTTTTACGCGTACAATTAAATTAGAGCCAAGATTTGGTGATAATGCACCACAAGTTGCACTTGAAATGGTTGATAATGGTGATAGAGAATTAATGTTTTGGTATATTGCTAAAGTTGTTGCTAGATTAGAATTACAAGGTTTAGAAATTGATCCATTAACAAAGAAAAATGTTGAAAAAATTATATCAGAAAAGGAAAATGGTGAAATTAAATTTAAAGAAACTGTTCAAATTTGTAAAGATAATTTCTTTAATGATGAAAATAATAATTTAGATTTAAAACCAAGATTTAAATCATTTTCAAATGGTTTTAATAAACAATTTACAAATTTTGAAATTGTACCAAGGGAAAAATAATTAATTATTGTTTAATTAATTCTTCTTAAAATTTAAATTTTTTTTTGGTAATAACTTGTATATATAATATATATAATATAAAATATAATATAAAATATAAAATATAATATTATAAATAAATATATAATATTATAAATAAATATATAATAATAGATATAAAATTAAATTAACTTATAAATCTTTACCGAATGCATTATTTAGAAGTTGAGTTGATTTAAATGATAAAGCTTTTGTCTTTTCATAAACTTGAAAATATGCATCATTTTTATCACTTTTTAAATTAATTACATTATTTTCTATAATAATATCATTATTTGATTCAATAATTTCAATAATTAAATCATTATCTATATTATTAATAAAATTATTTTTAAAATTTTCAATTGATAAATTTTTATAAATTTTTAAAACATTTCTTAATATTAATTCAATTATATTTTTAATTAATTGATTTTTAATTAAATGATTAATGAAAAAATCAGTTTCTGTTAAAATTTTAATATTTTCAAAAATTTCATTTAATTTATTAAAATTAAATTTAATAAATAATGAATCAATTAATTGAGTAAATGGATCTTCAAATTCATAAGATTCAATTTCAACTGCACGAATTAAATCTTTTAATCTTCTAAAATCTTTTGTATATAAAACAGATGCAATTATATATCTTAAAATCCATGGACATGAAGCTTCAATTGTTGATAAATATGATGATGAAATAAAAATTTCATTCATTTGTAGTAACAGACTTTCATTTTTATTATTATTATTATTATTACTATTATTACTATTATTACTGTTATTATTATTATTATTATTATTATTATCTTCTTCAGTTTGACTTTTTAGTTCTTTTTCATTGAAAAAGATAAATAATGAATTATGAATTAACCAATTTCTTAATTTTAATTGATCTAATGATGAACCTTGATAATTTCTATTATCTGTAACTTCTCTTAATTTATTCATTTCATTTTTAGCTTCAAACCAATCATTACTCATTATATCACTAACAAATTTACCACAAGTTGCACTTAAAATTAATTCTTGATTTGTTGATAATAATTTAAAATTATTTAATAAATCTGATGCCATTACATAATCACCTCTATTATATTGTAATTTACCAAATTCATATAATTCTAAAATTTTTGAATCATCAATTCCATGATTTTTAAGTAAATCCCTATTTAAATTTTTATCTTGTTTTAAATTTTCTTGAATTTCTTTACTACATAAAATTTCTAAAGTTTCCTTTGTTGATTCATTTAATGGAACTAATTTTGAAATAATTTCATTCTCTTTATTTAAAATTTCTTTTGGTAAATCTTTCTCATTTGGATGTAAATTAAGATAAATATCTCTCAATAATTTAATCATATAAGTATCTTTTAAAACATCGAATTCCATTTGATCAATTTCTTTAACATCATAAATTAAAACTAAATTTTCAAGTAATGGATAAATTAAATGTCTATCTAAGAAACTAAAAAATTTACTTGAAAGATCATAATTTCTAGCAATTTCAATTTGTTCTTTTGTTAAGGTTGTTTCTTGTGACATGATGAATATGATGATGTTAGTAATAAAACAAAATAATTGAAAGTAAGAGTCACTTAATAACAGAAAGAGATTTTGTTTGTTCAAATCATGAAATTGAAAAAGTGTTCAAATTCACGAAAATTTTTCAATTTTTGAAAAAAAAAAAAAGAAAAAAGAAAAAAATTAAAAAACTAAAAAATTGAAGAGCAACCACCGTCGATCGACCCGTCAGCCCCAACCGACCCACTTACTTACGACAATTTTCTTTGTCGCATTTGTATATTCATTTTTTTTTTATATAACAATTCGAAAACATGTGCAGCTAACTATATATAAATATATATATATAATATATATATATAACTTTATGCGGTGGTGTGTGCTTGTCTGTCTTTTATGAGACACACACTCTCTCTCTTTGTTTGCTAATTTAATAATTTATCTATATGAATGACTATTTAATTAATTATTTAAAATTCTGTAATTGTTTAATTAATTATTATTACTATTATTATTAGCTATTATCAAATTATCTTTTAACTTATATTTTTACAAAATTGAATTGGTTTCTTTTGTTATTAATACTGAATCTTAAAAACAGTTGCCACTCAAATTTTTAAAAGTTAATGATATCATCACAATTTATCGATTAAGTTCTTTTGTATTAATTTTATATTTAATTCTCTTTAACTTATTACATTGAAATAAATTTATAATCTTTCAAAAAAAAAAATGGATAATATGCAACAACAGTATCATTTACTTCATAATTCAAGACAGTCTGTATCTTTAGATTTTAATCAATTACAAAATCAATCAAATCATTCAAGTCAATCAAATCAAACATTATATCAAGTACCAATTCAATCACAAATTACAATTGATGCATCTCAACCAGCTCATATTCAAGCTCAAGCCCAATTAGCTGCGCAAGCGCAAGCTCATGCACAAGCTCATGCACAATATCAAGCTCAATTAGCAGCTCAAGCACAAGCACAAGCACAAGCACAAGCACAAGCACAAGCTCAAGCACAAGCTCAAGCACAAGCACAAGCACAAGCACAAGCACAAGCACAAGCACAAGCACAAGCACAAGCACAAGCACAAGCACAAGCACAAGCTCAAGCTCAAGCTCAAGCTCAATTAGCAGCTCAATTAGCAACACAAGATCAAACTCAAACTCAAACTTCAACTCCAAATCCAACTCAAACTCAAACTCAAACTCAAGTAAATTTACCACAAAATATACCAACTCAATCAAATGATCAACCTCAATTAGATGAACATATTATGCCAATTTATAACTCTCATATTCAATTAACACCAGAGGAACAAACTCAATTAGAATATTTACAACGTATGCCATCCTATCAAGCAATTATCCAACCAAATTATCAATTACTTCATAAAAAATTTGCAGGTCAAAGTTTATTACCACGTAGAGAGACAACTTCAAAGGGTAAATATTCTTTAAAAGATTTCCAAATAATGAGAACTTTAGGTACTGGATCATTTGGTAGAGTTCATTTAGTTAGATCTGTTCATAATCATAGATATTATGCAATTAAAGTTTTAAAAAAATATCAAGTTATTAAAATGAAACAAGTTGAACATACAAATGATGAAAGAAGAATGTTAAAATTAGTTGAACATCCATTCTTAATTAGAATGTGGGGTACATTTCAAGATTCAAAAAATTTATTTATGGTTATGGATTATATTGAAGGTGGTGAATTATTTTCATTATTAAGAAAATCTCAAAGATTCCCAAATCCAGTTGCAAAATTTTATGCAGCTGAAGTTATACTTGCATTAGAATATTTACATTATCATAATATAATTTATAGAGATTTAAAACCTGAAAATATCTTATTAGATAGAAATGGTCATATTAAATTAACTGATTTTGGATTTGCAAAAGAAGTTCAAACTGTTACTTGGACACTTTGTGGTACACCCGATTATATTGCACCAGAAGTTATTACAACAAAACCTTATAATAAAAGTGTTGATTGGTGGTCTTTAGGTATTTTAATTTTTGAAATGTTAGCAGGTTATACACCATTTTATGATCAAACTCCAATGAAAACTTATGAAAAAATTTTAGCTTGTAAGGTTCATTATCCATCACATTTCCATCCTGAAGCTGTTGATTTATTATCAAAATTAATAACGCCCGATTTAACTAGAAGATTAGGTAATTTACAAAATGGTCCTTCAGATATTCGTAATCATCCTTGGTTTAGTGAAGTTATATGGGAAAAATTATTATTAAAAGATATTGAAACTCCTTATGAACCTCCAATTACTGCAGGTGTTGGTGATACAAGTTTATTTGATCATTATCCTGAAGAACAATTAGATTATGGTATAGTTTGTGATGATCCATATGCTAAATATTTTACAGAATT
>JAJLVB010000077.1:0-53170 GCA_030570135.1 Pichia deserticola | reverse complement strand
AAATATTTTTTATAATTTATCTGTATATACACAATTTACTAAACGTCTCACGTTTCAATATATTGTCTTATTAAATAATATCTTGTAATTCTTTACACAGTATATTACTCCTATATTATAATGAATATTTCACGAATAACTCAATTTAATATTAATCACTTATGTAGTATCTATAAGTATAATAATTATTATTATTAGTTAATATATATTTTTATTATAAAAGATTAAGTATGTTACGTTTTATTATAACAAATTCCTTTTGTTTATTATAATTAATTCCCAATTCTCGACGTTTATTAATATTAATAAATAATTAAATTTATTAATATTAAAACTTCCTTACACTGGAAATTGGTAACAAAACTCATATATCATAGTGCTGAAAAAAAAAGTACAGCTCTAACTTTGTGAGGGAGGGCTCATCTGTCTTTATTGATTGATTCTACATTTATTTCATTTATTTCATTTATTTCATTTATTAAAAATTAACTATTTTGGTCATTATATATCATGAATACAGATTATAAAGTAATATCTTTCATTATTTAAAAGGCATCATAAATATTTGTTTTGTTTCATTCCTTTAAACCCAACTAATTGGATTTCTGGTAACTTTTAAAAGTTCAGCTTCTCTACTACCTTCTTCAGGTTCATAATTATAAAGCCAAGTTGCAGTCTTTGGCATCGACATTAAAATACTTTCAATTCTTGAACCTGGAGTTTGTAAACCAAATTTAGTACCTCTATCATAAACTAAATTAAATTCAACATATCTACCCCTTCTAATTTGTTGCCATTCTTTTTCCTTTGATGTATATGGCATATCTTTACGTTTTGCAACAATTGGTAAATATGATGGTAACATTGCATTAAGACAACTCTCTGCCATTTCTAAACATTTTTGTGGTGGTAATTTATTAAAATCATCATAAAAAATACCACCAACACCTCTTGTTTCACCTCTATGAGTTATATAAAAATATTTATCACACCAATTTTTAAAATCATTATATAAATTATCACCAAATGGATCTAATGCTTCTTTATGTAATTTATGAAATGATTTTGCATCTTCTTCATATAAATAACTTGGTGTTAAATCTGCACCACCACCAAACCACCAAGTTTGAATAGATTTATCAGGATTAATAATTTCAAAATATCTATAATTTAAATGCATTGTTGGTGCATGTGGATTCCATGGATGTAAAACCATACTTAAACCACAAGCGAAAAATCCAACTGTACCTTCATTTGAAGTTTTAATATCTTTATGATCATTTTTCATTCTTTCAATTGCACCTGGTGGTAAAATACCATGAACAACAGAAATATTAACACCTGCTTTTTCAAATGTTGTACCATCTGTTAAAACCATTGATTTACCACCACCACCATTATTACCACGACTCCATTCATCAGCTTTAAATTTAATTGTATCTAAAGTTTCTAAACCAGCACAAATTTCAGCTTGCTTTTGACGAATTAAATGTTCCATTTGTTCCCTTATTGGTAAGGATGGATCAAGAACAGATTTTGCACTCATTTTTTATATAAAGTTATTTTTATTTAATTTTAAGTAGATTTTTTTTTTAAGATATATTTATTATGATATGAATAATAATAAATCACTAATACAAGGAAAATATAAAAAAAGAAAAACAAGAAATAATAATAATATACTAACTATGTATGTATGTATGTATGTATGTAGTATGTGTATTATATAAAGAAACCTCTGATACCAATAAACTGATTCTTCAATCACTTATATATTAAAAGTGAAAATAAAATCAAACGGTGATTTTGTCCAATTTCTCATCAATTTATTTTTAATTAATTAATTAGCCTTGATAAATAATTAAATAAATTATTATTACACGATTTTCTATCACCACTTTTAAATTAATTTGAATTGTTATTTCTCTGATTATAACGCGATTGTATGATTTATTTATTTATTATATATATCATAATATTATAATCGGCTCACTTTGTTTATAAAAAATGAAAACATATAAGACAATTTGCATTATTAGTTATTTACCAATTTTATGAAATTCATGATCAGTAAATAGTACTTAATATATATAATATATAGGTTATATGTTATTTGGTCCATATAACTCAATTAAGATATTATATAATACATTTTTAATTTACTATTATTATATAATACTTTTTAATTATTAAATTTCAAATAATCCCGTGATTATCATAATTTATATATATATATTATAAAAAAAAGTGAAAAAGGTATTCTATAAATGAGTGTCTTAAAGAAAAAAAAAATGTAAAATGTAAAAGAGTAAATTGTAGAAAGTAGAAGACAAAAAATAAATGGTAATCATATAATGAAAATAAAGAAATTATCAGAAAAGAGTATTTAATTAATGAATAATTTAATCATTTACATCTTTTTCTATTTTTTTTAGTTTTTAAATGAGTTTTGTAATGTTGCATACAATTATCTTGTCTTGAAAATCTTGAATTACATCCTTCAAATGGACATTCATGATTTTTAACACCTGTATGAATTCTATGATGTCTAGCTAAATGACCTGATGTTGTGAATCCTTTGTTACAAATTTTACATTTATATTTTCTAATAACTGCTAAATTATCATCAGTAGCTGAATTTTCATTTAAATTATCATTTAAATTCTCATTTTTAAGATTCAAATCTTCATCTTTAATATTATTAATTTTTAAGTTATTATTATTACTTTTATCAAGTAAAATTTGATGATTATGTGGCAAAGATTTAAAGTTATTATTAGAATTATCATAATCTGATTTAATTGAATTAAATGATGAATTTACATCATTAAATTTATCTTTGGCTAATGATGATAAAGGAGGTGATAATGATATATCATGTTTAATAATTAAATTAGAATTATTAATACAATGATTATCATTAGTTATTATATTATTATTAGAATTAACTAATAAATTCGATTTTATTGAAGGTAATCTATTGTTAATATTGTAATTATTATCTAAATGATTATGATTAATTGAATCGTTATTATAGCTTAGACTAGGTATTCTATTATGACTCTTCAGATTTGGATTATTATTTTTATTATTATTATTATTATTATTATTATTATTATTATTATTATTATTATTATTATTATTATTATTATTGTTATTGTTGTTGTTACTGTGAAATGATGATAAAGGAGATGAAGATGATAATGAATGTAAATTATTGGTTGGTAATGGAAGTGATATTGGTTGAGATTCTTGAATTTTATTTAATACCAAATTTAAACTTGGTAATGAGTATGAATTATGTGAATGATTATAATTATTGATATTTCTTGATAAAAACTGATTATTTAAATTTTCAGATTTTGATATCAAAATTGATTTATATGATAGTGGAGAGAATGAAGGATTTAAATTTAAATTGGAATTGGAATTTGGAATTGAAGATAATGATGATTGTGTTGAAGATGTAGAAAATGAATGGCTTGAATGAAAAATTAATGAATTGTTATTTTGATTAGTTAACAATGGATTATTATCTCTATTATTAGATGAAAGTGTAGGTATTGGAAGTGATAATTGATTTTGTTGTTGAAATCTGTTTACCGGTAAATATGATAAATAATTTAAATTTGGTAACAAAGTTTTGCTATTATTATTACTGAAATTTTTTTTCATATCATTAAATGGGGCACTATTGATATTACTATTGTTAGTTATCATAGATCCTGATAGAGGTATATTATTGGTTAAATTGTTTTGTAAATGATCTTGTGGTTGATTTAAATCATTAATATTATTATTGGAATTATTCTTATTATTTATTGTAAAATTTGAACTTTTTTGATCTGGTATAAAATTGTTAATTAATGGCATTTTTGACATTGGAATTGTTGCAACATGAGCCATCCTTAAAATAAAAGAGTGAATTAATTTAATAAAACTGTATTAATTAATAAAATAAAAATGATAACTAATATAATTCTTAAAATTGTGAAAAGAAAAGACTCGGAGTTAAAAATGAAACTAGAAAATATTCGGATATTATTTTTCTTTGAAATTTCAATTATTTTAGAATTATTGATAATATATATTGTAATTGAATATAATATTAATGATATTAATATACTATATTATCAAAAACATTAAGTGTACTTATATATATTTTCATATATATATATATATAAATATTTTATATTATATATTATAATATGTTGTTATACTATAATAAAAAAAAAATACCAAGAAAATCTCAGTTAATTTTTTATTGAGGATTTTTTTTTTTTGAAATAAATATTTTTTATAGATTTTATATTGAAGAAAAGTAATTGTTATATTTTATAAATAAATTTTATATATAATATTATAATATTTTTATTGGGTATATTTTAGTTGATTATAAATTTGATATTAAGATTCTAACTGTTATTCAAATATAGATGATATAAAAAGAAAATAAATCCAGATGAATGAATTTTTGACGAACGTGTGGGGGTTTTTTTTCAAGAGTGGGATGTATTTAATAATATTAATTAAAAAATGAGAATAAATAAAATAAAATAATAGAGTGTATTAATAATATATATTTTATTTATAGAAAAGTTCAATTAGAAATAGTTATAAATTATAATATAGATAAACAGGGGAAGATGGAGGGGATTTATAAACATTTTATATTTTTAAATTATATTTTAAAACTAGGTATTATAAATATAATTACCGAAATACACTATACTATCATAGAAGTAATTTCTAATATAATCAATATCATTAACACATACGAAATATACATACATACATACATACACGTACGGGTTTGGGTCCCTTAAAGGGCCGTATATAAAGTGAAGCAAACCACAAATTAAACAAAACAAAACAAAAGAATAAATAACCAAAGTAAATAAATAAATAAAAATCTGGATTTTGTAATTTTTCCCTCATTTTTTTATTTTCCCTCAATTTTCGGATTTAATTCCAATTTAAGTTTGATGTGGGCGGATATTTATTTAAATTTCCACCTAAATTTTTTACGTTATTTACAATAATAAAATATTAACTTGACAGAATCATTTATTTATTTCAATTTAATTTAATTAATAACAAGGCACTTTATTTTTTAACTATGAGGTAATTATTTTACTTTATTTGAATTTTAAACATTTGTTATAATAAAGTAAGCCACATCCAATATTATTATTATTATCAATAACAATCACTTAATAAAAAATATGTCGTCATTCTTCCTTTTCATAATTCTAAAGATAAATATTAATTATTCTAAAATTATTTTAATGGAATGGTAATAAAGTTAAGTTTAATTAACATTTATATGAACTTTTTTTTTTTTCGGATTAAAACATATATGAAAGAATAAAATTTCCAAGTTTACATTGTTTAAAAGGTAATATTAAAAATGAGCTACTTATTATTTTGTAATTGTACGTTGTACGTGCGCACTTAGCACTTAACACTTATATAAGTTATAAGAAAAAAAAAGAAAAAAATTGTACCTAACAAATTTTGTTTCATTTTCCGCTAATATTTCATAATATGATATGATAATAACAATAAAACAAGTAATTTTTTTGAAATTTATATAAATAAACAATATACAAATTTAAATGATAATTATATTAAAATTGTAATATTATATATTAGATAAATAGATACTAATTTTATAAAATCATTTAGTAATATATAACCAATAGGAATAATGGAATTGTAATTAATCCATATTATAATAAGGAGTTAGTGAAAAAAAAAATCATTCCGATTGATTTATTTAATCGAAAATTGTATATTCGGCTATAACATCCCAAAAAGGATCAACTGAAGTTATTTTTTAGTAACTTAAACGCGAACCCTTTATTAATTAATTTTATATTTTATATTTTATATATATAATAATAATATAATAATAATATAAAAATTCATTATTATTAAAATCATTTGATTATATCTTATATATATATATATATATATATATATATATATATATATGTTTCATTTACTTGTTTGAAATGTTGATGAAAACAGAAAGTAGTGTTAAATTTAGAAATTAATTTAAAATTTTAAATTAACGATCTGCGGGTAATAAAAGATGGGGTTTATTTTTAAAATACTAAGAATTTTTATATTTATAAACTAAATTATTTTATAACAGTTGCTTGATTATAATAATAATAATTTATTTCTTGTGTTGCCCCCTTTTTTTTTTCTATTTATAGTCATTTCAATAATAAAATTTTGGTAAAACAAGTAATAAATTATGTAAATTTTAAAAATAAATATAGATTTATTAATATAAAGAAATAAATTACTTATTAATTTACTTATTTTTTGATAAAAAAATTAATTAGTTAATTAAGTTTGTTCGTTGAAAGACAAAGTTTTATCTGAGTTTGTCAAATTGTGTTTTGAATAACTGTTAACTGTTTACACTTAATAAAAAGGCACAACAATGTAACTGATAATAAATATACCAATGCGGATAAAATCCGTTTCTTTTTTTTTTTTTTTTCCTTGGTAATTGCCGATTTAATGTATATAATTGATTGGTTTATTTTAATTAAATTAATTTAATTTTTTTTTTTGAATTAATTGATATGTAGTGTTTATTTATGGTTACTATAAATAAATATTGCAATTATTTAAGTATTATTATTATTTTTTTTTCTTTTTGAATTAATTGATATTTAAAACAATAGCAACGTTTATAATTTTTAGTTTTAGAGTTAATTTTTTTTTGTTTTCTTTTCCTCATTTTTTTATCAATTTACAAAAATTATGATTGATAGTTGATATACATTATAAGTAACAATAAATTATAAAATATACAGTTTATTATTATACAATATAGTACGACTACTATTGATTAATCAAACTAACTATATCGATATCAAATCGGAAATGGAAAGAGGGGGGGGGGCAGAGTTGGGCATAACATCAGAGACGACAACACGTTACCAGCAACGGAAGCCGTGCAGTGCATATTTTTTTTTTTTTCCCTTTTTCCTTTTCTTTTCTTTCCCTTCTTTTTATGTTTTTCTTTTTTTTTTCTTTTCTTTTTTTTTAAATTCCGCACTTTCACGTGACGACATGTCTGATATATATATATATATATATTTAAATATATATATATTTATATATTTATATATAATTAATTATAATTTGTTTGTCTATTTGTTTGGCCTGGTACACGACATCTTTTTTCTGTCGCAGTACGACTATCCTGCAGTTGTGGAACCCTAAATTGTCTAATACAGTGAAAATCCCCTCATCCGTTAAGATTATTATATAATCAATATATACTAAATATATCAAATATTATACATTACACCACCGCTTAAAAAAAAAAAATCAGCATTATGTTAAATTTTATATTAATGTATTTATTTAGTAGAGTCATCATCATCATACTAGAATGCTCAGTTTTTTTTTATTATTGGTATATTTTTTATTTAATTGTACACATTTATTGACTAAACCAATCCTTTTTTAGCCTTTTTCACTCCGCCTTTTTCCTTTCACTTTTTATTAAATATTGGATAAAAGAGAGATTACTATATCTTATAATAAATATAAACATATTTATAAACAATACGACCCCAACTTTTAATAAGGTAATTGAAATTATTTATTGGAAATTAAAGGAAAAAAAATTTTATTTACAATTACAATTACAATTTATTATTGAATCAACAACCTGATAAAGAGCATAGATTAATTCAATTATTCACATATTTATAGTTCCTTGCTTCTCTTTCTATATATATACATATATATATATATATATTTGAATATTAATTTACTATAATTCAAATAATAATTAATACATTATCTCCCTTTTCTTATTATTCATTAAAGAAATCTTAAAAGTGATTTAAAAGAAAATTACTAAGGAAAGAAAAAAAAAATAAAAAAAAGGAAAATAAAATAAGTTAAATTAAGACCATTTCAACTGAATTTTTTTACATATTCACATATTTTTTTATTTACCAATTGTTTATATTTTGTTTCTTTACTATACACTACAAATAACAAAAACAATAGTAATAATAATAGTAACTTTTTCATTTAATAAATTACTTAAGAAAAGAAATTTTTTTATATATATATTTATATATATATTTTTAAAATGCCATCAAGTAAATATCCAATGTCACCGGCTATGAGAGCCCCAAATTCTCCAAAACAACCTGCTAGACAAACTTCAATAGTTGAAATGTTATCAACTCCACCTCCATTAGATAATGATTATATTTCAAGTTTGGATATTTCAGCTCCACGTTCTCCAACTTCTTCAAGTATTTCATCTGTTTTACTATCTTCAAATAATAATAATAATAATATCAATCATAATAGTATTAATAATAGTAACAATAATTCTGATAATTCAATTAGTCGTACAGAATCAATTGAAAATGCAATTGTTGATAATTTAGTTTTAAATAATGATAGTACCACAAATTTAAGTATTAATACAAATTCAACAGATTGTAATTCCAGTTCAGATATTAATAATAATAATAATAATAATAATAATAATAATTATATTAATAATTATAATAATAATAATAATAGTACTCATAATGTTCAAATATCAAGAAATTCCTCTGTTTCTTCAAATTATTCTCAGTTTCTTAACGGTGCTTCAACTGAATGGCAAGATATTAAATTAAGTGATTTAGTTGAAAAAAATAAATTAATTGTAATTGATTCAAAAATTTCTGTTGAAAAAGCTTTTGAAACTTTAGTTAAAAATGGTTTAACATCAGTACCTGTTGAAGAATTTGAAAATGATTTAAATTGTTTAACATTTGATTATACTGATTTAAATGCTTATTTATTATTAGTTTTAAATAAAATTAGAGCAGAAAATTTAAGAAATATAGATTATACTCCAAAGGATGATATACCAAAATTAATTAAAAAAGCTCAAATAGGTGAACAAGTTCCTGTATCATTTGTAATTCGTTTAACAAATAAAAATCCATTTATTAAATTAACTGAAAATGATACATTATCAACAGTTGTTGAAATTCTTGGTACTGGCGTTCATAGAATTGCAATTACAAATGATAATAAATTAACTGGTATTTTATCTCAAAGACGTTTAGTTAAATATTTATGGGATAATGCACGTCGTTTCCCTTCAATGGAACCTTTATTATCTTCTTCAATTCATTCTCTTAATATTGGTTCACCAAATCCAATTTCAATTTATGGTGATCAGTCTTTAATTGAAGCTTTATTAACAATGCATAATTTAAAAATTTCATCATTAGCAGTTGTTGATCGTAATTATAACCTTTTAGGTAATATAAGTGTAACTGATGTTAGATTAGTTTCAACAACTTCAAAATCAGATTTATTATATAAATCATGTTTACATTTTATTTCTGTTATTTTAAATTCAAGAGGTTTAGAGAATGGTAAAGATTCATTCCCAATTTTTCATGTTACTAATTATACTTCATTAGGTAGAGCAATTGCTAAACTGGTAGCAACAAGATCTCATCGTCTTTGGATTGTTAAACCTGAAACAATTTCATCTTCAAATAATTCAACTCCAACAACTCCTGATTCACCTCATTCAACTCATTTACATCAATCTCATAGTCATTCAAATCATATTCATTCTCATATTCATTCACATCATGCCCCAGCCTTAGAAGATGAAAGTTGTGCAACTGGAAAATTGGTTGGTGTTTTATCATTAACTGACATTCTTTCACTATTTGCAAAGACATTAGGTAAAGCTTATGTTGAACCAAATATGGCTCGAAAACAACGTAGGAGATCAAGTTCAGGTGTCGCAAGTATTAGTACAAATGGAAGTTTAGAAATGTTTCGTAGAAGTTTATCGGAACAAACTACAAATATTGATAAATCACCACCATCAGGAAGGTGATTTTTGTTCCAGTCTAATCAAGAAAAGATTTTTTTTTTTCTAATCATGATAAAATAATTTTATTACAAACTTTCAATCCAAAAACAATTTATATACAAAACCAAAAAAAGAAAAAAAAAATCCTTATCTATCTTCCAGTTATTCAATATAATACTATTAATAAAATGAAAGGAGTCCTTAAGTATAAATTGATAAAGTTATCATTTATATATACTATATGTTTTTTTTCAAATAACAAAATATTGTTAATTTATACCAATTAATTATTTAGCTTTTCATTTGAATTTCTTCCTTGTAAATGTATATGTATATTCTTAATTACACAATTTTCATTACTCTTTAATCTTCATAATTATCATCAGCAGAATACATACACATTGACTAATATTGACATTATTATCTCATTATATATGTATTTTTGTTTTTTAATTTTTTTATCATTTCTGATATCATAAATTGTCTTTCTTTATAATTTTAATTTCTTCAATTTTTCTTCATTTCTTTAATTTACTATTGTTGTTTTCTTTTTCCTTTGATTTTGTTTTTCTATGTACAAATGTGTGTAGTTTTCAATATCTTATAAAAATAATTTTAATGAAATATTTTACTTTGATTAACTTTTTTCTTCCTTTCATTATAATTTTTTACTTAATCTTGCTTAATTATTCTTCAAAAAATTTACAATATTTTACATAATTAATATATAATTTACACAATGATTTGTCTTTATATACGTTTCCTCTTGGAATTATCCAAATTCTCAACTTCCAGCTCTCGTTTTACACCAACATTTGATTTAATAGGTGAAGTTTTAAGAGATTTTGTTCCTGAACTCTTCTTTGGACTTCTAGGAATCCTGGTTGGACTTCTATCGATTTTTGAAGGACTTAAATTGGTCTTTGAACTTAATGAACTCAATTTAGTTGGTGATCGGGTAGGACTTCTCAATGTACTTCTTAATGGGCTGATAGGTCTGCTAGGTTCTTGAAAGCTTAATATATCATCCTCTTCATTTTCTCTCTTCTTTGCAAGAATATGTGCCTCATTATCATCTATATCCTTAATAATCAAATTTAAGTTATCAATATTTTCCTTAATTTTGTTTATATTATCAGTAACTAAGTTATTGTTCTCAGTTTGTTTATTGTGTATAACTTTCGTTTCATTAGTTGAACATTTGATGGATTTATTCAACGATTCTAATGATCTTTGTATTATTTGTATCTGCTCTTTATCCAAATTTATATCATTTGATAATTCGTTAACAATACTAGATACATTTTTATGGTGTTCAATAATATTTCCTTTAATAAAAGTTTGTTGCTTCTTACTCTCCCGTATTAACTCTTCATTCTTACTAATCCAGTTATTTTGGTGATTTAAAATAGTCAATTTATAATGATTTAAAAATTTCTCGTAATTATGATTGATGTTATCATTCAATAGTTTTGCAACTTCAGCTGACATCTTGTTTTTAAACTCTTCAACTTTTTCATTGGTCCTCTTTTGAATATATTCCATAAGGTTGTTATCTTTTCCATCCATTAATTTAGTAAGAAATGAATGAAATTCAGTGTTCGAAGACTCGTTAAGTTCAGTAACTCCATTAAGACTATTGATCGATTTTATTAATGTTTCTTTGTTCATATCTAAATCCTTGGCGATCTTATCGATGTTAATATTACATTTGTTTAAACTTGGTATAAGCTTATCCTCTTCCTCAATTATTTTAATTAAATCAAAAGATATTCCCTCTAGTTCTTTATGAACTTGTTCAACAGTTGATGTAGTGTTATACCCATTTTTATTTATCTTCGAAATTCTAGAATCTATATTAATTAATGATTTCAAAATCTGATTTGATAATTGCATTTTAATTTTCGTCCTTGAGTCATGAATCATCGTTAGATCTTCATTAAGTTTATCGCAAACTTTTTTAAATTTGGATTTTAGGGTTTCTTCGTGTTCTCTTTGTTCTTTAAATTTATTTTCAAAATCAACTAGCTTTTTTTCTAAAGCTTTAATGTTCTCATTAAGTGTAAATTTCTCCTTTTTATTCAGATCAATTTTCTTCATTTGAGAATCTAATTGATTCAATAAAGATATTTTGAGTCCTCTTAATTCTTCAACCTCAGCTTTTAAAGAAGAGTTAGTCAATTGTAATTCTTTATAAACATCTTCATCTAATACTACACAATTTTCTCTCCTTCTTGTAGCCATAAGATCTAGTTTGAGTATACGATTTGATTCAATTAGTTCTGTTATTAAATAATCTTCGGGTAAAAGAGAACCTGTCTGAGCTGTATTTTTAATATTTTTAGCTTTTGAAGCATATTCCAAAGTTGAAATCGTTGACTGCACGTCGATTAGAGTTGGTGCAATATTAGCTACTAAGACAGTCTTTGTTTTTCCTCCCAAAGAATCTTGTAGCAAACGTGTTAATTTGGATTCTCTATAAGGTATAAAGGTTGAACCATCAACTAATGAATTTATTACCCTTCCCAAGGTTAATAAACTTTGATTAATTGACCCTGCTTCTTTTGCACGTTGATTCGTTGATCCGGATCTACTGATATTTTCTGAGCCAGCTAAATCAACTAAATTCATTTTTGCAAAACGATATTCAGAACCATTTGGCATTTTTTTTAATAAGTAAATGGTGAAAATAGAATGTGATCTACTAGAAATTTCATTCATTTTTGTGGCAGCCATTTTTTTCCTATCCATTCCTATTTTGAGCATTCTCATTGCTTGATTAAAATCTTTAATATAAAACTCTTCTAATGACTTTATTTTAATAATATTCTTATCTTCATAAATTTTCAATCTGTTATCATTACTTCCATCACTTAGTAAATCTTTTAATGCTTCGTTATAAATTTCAACAAATGAACATTTAAAAATTGAATCTTTGTTTGATTCATCATCAAACAGTTTAAATAAACATCTTGGTATTATACCACTTTCTGATGTTAATGAATTATTTTTAATTTTACCACACATTGTATAAGTTTTACCAGCTCCTGTTTGACCATATGCAAAAATAGTACAATTAAATCCTTTTAAAAAATCTTCACAAATTTTATCTGCAATATTTTGAAAAAATGTTATTTGATCAATAGATGGACCAAAAACATGATCTAAAGAATAAGTTTTAATACGTTCATTCGCATTCGTTAATGTTTCATCAGGTATAGTTAATTGAACTTGTTGTATTTCACCATTACTCTTAACTGAAACTACTGAGGGACTCTTTTTTTCAT
Organism: Pichia deserticola; assembly: GCA_030570135.1. Classification (NCBI taxonomy): domain Eukaryota; kingdom Fungi; phylum Ascomycota; class Pichiomycetes; order Pichiales; family Pichiaceae; genus Pichia; species Pichia deserticola. The sequence goes on along the minus strand of JAJLVB010000077.1, from coordinate 39,997 downwards.
GTTCTGTATGACCTCTTCCACGGCATCTTACTATTACGTTGATATTTTCACTGTATATATCATCTTGTTTAATATTTTTATTACTCAAATTACGTGAACGTAATGACTCAATACTTGTATTTGAATTAGATACAGTTGAAGATCTTTTACTATTTGAACTTCGATTGCTCATCTGATTTGTATTTTTTGGATTATACCCACTCATACCAGTCCTATTGATAATAATCAGATTCAAATTTAAAAATACAGAAAAGGAAAAGAAATGTGAAATCAATAGTAAAAAGTTAAAATTTGAAATCAAAACAAAGAAAAAAAAATGTTTAGGGCGTGAAAACCGAATTTGAGCAAGGAAATGTATGTATGTATGTTTTATTTTAAAAATAACTTTTTTCTATCTCTACAAGATATCATGTTACAAACTATACAACTAACTATAAATATTAAATTAAACTGAAAAGGTAAACTTACCTTTCAATAATTTCTATATCGCCAATCCTCTCTAATATTGATAAAACTTCCTTTCTACTTAATTTCATATTTGTACAAATAGCATCCATGTGTTGAGTATATTTCATTAAACGTATCAATTTCTTTTCTTGTGCTTTTTGTTTTCTTTCGAATTTCTTTAATTTTTGTTTATATTCATCTTCGAATTTATCTTCAGATTCAAACCGACCAATATCTTTACTATATTTTCTTGAACTATCATCCATACCCTCATAATCTGATTCAAAATCTGAATCTGACTCTGAATCTGATTCAGATTTATCCTCATCATTATCGTTATTATCTTTATCTATTTTTCTTAAATTTTCTGATGTTGATACAGCAGGTATTGATAAATAATCAAGTTTATTTTTGTTCTTTTTTTCAAAATTTGAAATATTTGAAGTATATAGTTTACCTGATACGGGATACCAATGTACTCTACAGATTATTCCATTTCTCATTCCAAAAGTAATAAATTTTCTAATATCTATATATTTTAAAAGTTTGTTATTCTCAGTATACCATTGGGAAACACTCATATTTGAATTTAACGAATTATAAAGTTGAAATAATGTTGCTTTTGAAGGTAGTGTAATTTTATTAGTCGTTCTATTTTTAGAATTTTCAAAAGGATTTGATGATGATGAATTCATCGTTAATAATTCTGGTTTTTTATAATTATTTTGTGGTGATGAATAGAATGGAGTTTCATTTAATTTTGATCCAACGCTACTTGAATTAAATTGTCTTTGATTATGACTATTATTAGTACTGTTATTATTATGTCTAAGATTAATATTAATATTATTAGTAGTAGTAGAATTAATATTATTATTACTATTATAATTATATGAGACTGGTTGTAATGGTAAATCTGAGAATGTACCTTTAACATTTAATACATAATCTTGACATGTACTTGCCATATTTGGATCTCTTAAGAAATTACCAATTGATGATGTTACAGCGTAACGATTTTGAAATTGGAAAATATCTAATAAAGTTATCGATTTATAATGTAATAAATGTCTAATACATTCTTTAGTTAATTCTAAATCAGCATTTGAAAGTTCACTAATTTGAGAAATTGAATTGATACCATTTATAAAAGGTACAATTTTTAACATTGTTGAATCCCATAATGAATCAAATAATAAATCTAATTTAACTAAAGCGATAGGTACATCATATGATTGAACATGAGGTGGAGGTGGTGAAATTGGGAATAATTTTAAATCAACTGAATTTGAAGCATCAATTGGGATCATACATTCTGAATAATTATTTAAATCTTGAAAAATTTGTTGAATTAATGATTCAATTGAAAATAAATTTTGTTGTAAACTAATATCTAAACCTGGTGCTTTTTTCGATAAAACAATTTGATGACTTGCATCATCCCAATCATCAATAATTTTTAAATATTTATCAGTCATATTAAATTTATTTGGAATATTTTGATTAGGATGTAAATTATTTGAAATATTTTGTTGGGTTTGATAATAAACATGAGAATCTTTTAAAGATTTTGATAATAATTGACTTTGTTCCTCTAATGCTCTAAACATTTTACCAATTCTTTTAATATTACCTTCATAAGGTGTTGTATCACTTTCATAAGAGAAAACAAAGCAAAAATTAAAACCGAATGAATTTCTAGCATAATGTGGTGCATAAATATTGACTGGGAATCCAAGTACTCTATAATTATCAATTTTTAAAGTAATTAATTTATTACATAAACTTGGTTTGGGTATAACATAATTTTTAATTGTATCAAAATCAAATAATGGATGATCTAATGCTGAAGAATCTGGTATATTATTATTAAGTTTATTATCATCATGAGATGGTGGTACAATTACACCACTTGGAACTTGATGAATTACTTTTGTACCTTCAGTTGGGTGAAAAACAGAATAAAACATTGCGATAATGGGTTCAAACCCATCAGATGCGTCCATATTAATTTATTAATCTAATATTTTAATATAAATGAATGAATTATTGTTGTTTATAAAGTTTATAAATATAATAAATATATATAAAAATATATAAAAATATAGTAAATTTAGAGGATATAAATAAAATAATTTAATTTGTTAAATAATCACAATTCAATTAATTTATTATAAAAGATTGGCCGAGGCACCTTTCCAAGTCATATCTGGTAAATCAAGTTTTGGCTTTATAAAGTTATATACTTGTTCAACCAAATCTCTGGCGAAAACTTCAGCAACTGAATCATCAACACCTTTATCTTTATATCTATCTTTCAAAGATGCTCTACAACTTTTAAACATATAAGAAACTATAACTTGTGGATAAACTGATTTTAAATCAAGTCCAAATGTAAGCATACTTGCAGCAGTTTCAACTTCAAAATGAACACATTCTCTAACTAAAGTTGCAAATGCATTTTCATCATCTTTATTTGTATCAGGATGGAAAAAATCATATTTTTTATAAAAATCAAATGTATCAACAGAAACTTTTGGATCTGTGTTGAACATTGTTGTAAGACCTGCTTCTTCAGCCTTTTTAGCTAATTCAACGGCATGTTTGTTACCAGATTCATGAATAAATGGATGCATTTTAATTTATTTATATCTTATTTTTATTTTATATTACTTGATAGTTATGATTAATAATATAGATTTGATATGAAAATCAATAAATAATAACAACAATGAACAGTAAATAACAAACAAAGAAAATTAAAAAAAACTCAATAGAAAATGGAAAAATCCTCGGATTTCAGTTTTATTGTGCATATATAAACATGAATATCTAAAGTAATCTATTATACTTTTAGTGTTGTTTGGTTTTACGTTTATTTTAAATTATAAAGTATCTTAAAGTAATACAGATATTATAATAATATCATATAATGGCACCAATGTAAGTAATTTTTTTTTTTGAAGTAAATAGAAATTTATATCTTGATATTAACAAAATTAATTACTATTTTATTTTTTTTTTAATTAGACGATCACATATAATACTTACCAAATACCATGTTTTATCAATTCGTACATTTTTAAATAAGAAACAAATTCAAAAAAATATGGTTAAACATCCAATTTTAATGGGATCTGGTAATATCGATAAAGAAAAGGAAAAATTAATTCAATTATCAAAATGCAAAAGAATAATTATTTCAAACAGACATTTAAGGGAATTATATAATGATCCTAAGATAAAGAAGAAAATTATTTGTGTTTTATTAGAAATGAGTAAGGAAGAAATTTTTTCAATTTGCTTGAATAATAATAATAATAATAATAATTTAATATTATTAAATGATAGTGATTGTATTAATCATAATGATAATACTAATACTAATTCATTTAAAGATTCAGAAATATTATATATACCATTTGGAAATGATTCTTGGAAATGTCGATTGTGTATTTCTTGGAACGATATTGAAAATTTAAGGGATTGGTTATGTGGTGTTGAAAAACATAATGGTAGGAATAACTGGAATAATTTTGAAAGACTAATGATACGAAATTTAAAATTTAGTAATAATAACTATAATAATTGTAAAGATAAAGATAAAGAAATAATTGAGTTTTTTGATAATTCTGATAATGAAAATGAAGAAATTACTTCAAAGAAGAATTTGATATATGAATATGATAAAATACTTTTATCACCCATTGCAATTAATGTTCACATTTATTCAAAAAATTGAATTAATTATAAAATTTTATAAATAATTTATTATTAGTGTTACTTGATTGAGTTTGTTTGGTAATTATAATTATAAATAAAAAATTATATATATAATACAATTCGATAACGATATAAATAAATCAAAGTAAATGGTAAATATTTAAGTGAATGATTAAATAATAATAATAATAATAATAACAAATGGTAAAAAGAGAGTAAATTCCTTGTAGCAAAAAAATAATGATAAAAATATAAAAAAAGCTGTAAAAAAGATGACAATTTGATTGATGATAAGACAAACATATAATAATTAAAAAATGACAATAATGTAATTAGAAACTTTTTTTTATAGAAAAAAAAAAGAAAAATACAACAGAAAGGAATTGAAAAAAAGAAATATTGATTGAACAAAGAATAAAATAGGAAATTAAAATTATTGTGTCTTTTTTTTTTTTTTTTAATTTTTTTGTTTGACAAAATTATTAATAAATCAATATTAATAATAAATATTTTTGTAAAAATATGTTTTAGTTGACACCACCTTTTTTTTTCTTTTTGTTAATACACACCAATACTAAAAAAATATTAATTATTTATCATCATTTGAAAATTGAAAATAAAAAAAAAAAGGTAACTTAAAAAGTAAATTGATAAATAAAAAAACAAATTGAATTTAATTAATTAATTAATTAATTCAATTTAATTAAGCAGCAACTGGTTGTGGTTCTTCATGTTCTTCTTGTTCTTCATTCCAACCTTCTTCATCTTCAACATTTAAATTATTAACATCATCAGCTAAATCATCATAATCAGCAACTTTAAATGAAAGTGTTGGTTTAACAGCAGCAGTTTCAAAAGTCCAAGTTGCTAATGCATTTTCACAATCAACAATAATTTGTTTTGAAGCTTCATAACCATCATATGAAGGTCTTGTTTCACCAGGTGTAACAGGAGAATCATCTAATAATTCTAATAAAGCTTTACCATAACCTGCAATTAAAGCAACTTTTTCAGAATATTCTCTAATTGAATCAAATTGATAAGAGAATGAAGCTTTTAATTTTTCTCTTGTTATATTTGATAATTGAGCTTCTGCAACTAAAGATTCAGCTTCAGCTCTAACTAATTCTTGTTCTAAAATTGAAACTTTTGGAGATTGAGGATCTTTATATTTAAGATAAGCAATTTGATCAGTAATTTTTAATTTACGATCTCTTGAAGGTTGAACTGAACCTTCAATATCTCTAATTGATTTTAGAGTAATTCTATATTGATCATATCTATCAATATATTGATCTTCTAATTCACCAATTTCATAAATTAAAACACCTAATTTATCAGTAATATCAGATACATCATCTTCTTTATCTGCACCCCATAATGATAATTGTCTTGCAGCATCTCTTCTTTCAGTTGATGCAACTTCAATTGCTCTCATAACATTTTTTTCCATTTTAACTAATTGAGATAATTTTCTTGATAATTCAGGACCAAATGAACCAGCAGTTGTTCTTCTAAAAGAACTTGCAATACCACCTGGACCGAAAAATCTTGGACCTTTAGTTGAAGATGGTGGTACTGGAATTGGATTTTGTAAATCAGAAGCAGTTGGAGCTCTAGCAGTTCTTAATGAATAAGTCCTGTGCATTTTTTATTATATTTATTTAATAAGAATTGACTTTTGTTAGATATTAAAAAGAGTAAGAGAGTAAGAGTAAGAGTAAGAGTAAGAGTAATAGAGAAATTAAAGGGTAAAAGAGAGAAGAAGAAGGAATTGAAATGGAAGAAAAAGTGTGGAAATAGGTAAAAGAAAAAGGAAACGAACAAATAAATGGTGGTGGCAGACAGAACAAAGTAAAAGACAAAGCAAAAGGCAAAGACAAAGACAAAGACAAAGACAAAGACAAAGAAAAATGGGAATGGAGTGGATTGGATTGAAATCAAGATTAAACGTAAAGTAATCAATTATCGCTGCTGATAATAATATAATAATAATATAATAATAATATACTAAAGGGGGATCAAATTTATTTACTTATTTATTTACTTCCTAATTAGTCTTAATTGATAATTCCCATTTTTGGATTGATTCCCTCTCTTTATTCTCTTTAAAATTACTTACTTAATACAGTAAATAAGAAATGACAACAAAGCCAACTATGAAAATATGAAAATATGAAAATATGAAAACAAAACAAAACAAAACCGCCGAAAAGGGAAAGTGTGAAATTCCCTTTTGGGATTCCCTCGCCTTAAATTAATTAATTAAATTAATTAAATTTAATGTTGACGTGTTTCCTTAATTTGGTAATTTTGTTTCCCTATCAATCATTTATAAATATTATATATAAATATTATATATATTCATTCATTCATAGCGTCGATAGTCTGCAAGTCCACCATCATAATCTTCTTTAATTTATTTATTTATTTATTTATTTATTTATTTATTTATCAATTACCAATGTATCTAAATGATGAAAGACTTTGAATTTTATTATTATTATCAATATTTCCTTTATCTTTCTTAATTAAATTTGTAACATCTTTTAATACTGTCCTTTGATTTAATGGTGATGGACAATACTTTTTTTTGTTTTTATTATTATAAATATTTTCATAATTTTGTTTATTTATCCATTTATCATTGGAAATTTTACTTTTATTATCTTTATTTTGTTTAAATGAATAAATCTCATCAAGTAAATTACTTTTATCAAGTTTTTTCTTATCCGAAAATTTATTTTTATCATCATCATCTTCTTCTTCTTCTTCTTCTTCTTCTTCTTCTTCTTCTTCAATATAACATTCTGTATTAATATCACCAGGATCTGTAGATATACCACTAGATATAGAATTATCTTGTAAATTTAATGTTAATGGAATTGCATCATTAATCATTTTATCCATAATAAATGTACTTTGTGACATTTCAGAACTATTAATTATATCATCAGTTTCAATTTCAATTTCAGATTCACTTTTATTACTTTCATTTTTAATATTATTACTTTTATTTAATTTTAGATTAATTTCATTAATATCATCTTCTGTAATATCTTCAGTATCAGATGATGTAGCAGGAAATTCTTTATCAGATTTATTATTTATTATATCTTGATTAATTTCTTTCTTATGACTAAAAAATACACTTCTCTTACCTGGAATTTCTTTATTAAAATTAAGTATTCTTTGCCTTTTAGCTGTAGTATTATCAATTAAATTAAAATTAAAATTATTATTATTATTATTATCATTATTATTATCATTATTATTATCATTATTATTCAACCTTTTCTTTGTCTTAATGAAATTTGCAAATTGATCAATCCTTATTGTAGATTTTCTTTTCCTAATAATTGTTTCATTTTCACTATTATTTAAATTAGAATTAGAATTAAAATTAGAATTAAAATTAGTATTAGTATTAGATCTTTTAATTATATTCCTATTAAAATTACTATTATTATTTTGAATTATTGGTAATGAATTTGTCCTTAAATTTTTCAAATAATTTTTATCATTAACTTTTTCTTCCCATGATTTTAATTTTTTTTTATTAAATGGATTTAATTCACCATTTGCAATTTCTTTATGAATTTCTTGATCTAATATAAATCCTGTACATGAATGAATATATTCTTTATTATAATTATTTAAAATTTCTTCAGTTAATGGATTTAAATGTTGTGCAAATCCTTCAATTGGATTAAAAACTAATTGATGCCTAAATGCAATTTTAGCCCTTTTAAATTCTTCATCAAATGTAATTGGTATATTTTTACCTTCAACTTTAATACTCATTATAACCCTTTCATAAGTTTTATAAAATTTAACTAATTGAATTGCCTTTTGAATTCCAATACCAGGTATACCTTTTGTATAATCACATCCACTAATCGATGCCATTAATAATAATTGATCATCATTAAATGAATTAATATATGATCCTTTAATATTTTTAAAATTATCCCTTTGAATTTCAATACATTGACCTTTATCATCTAATTTGGTAATTAATTTTTTACATCCAAATATTAATAAATCTGAATCTTCACTAATTATACCATCAACTAATCCTAATTTTTCTAACATAACCATTTGTGAATCAGCTTCATATGGTGCAACAATAAATTTAATAAATTTAATCTTTAATTCATTAATTAATGATTTTGCCATTTCTGGTGATATATCACATGCTTTTTGATAATATGAAAATGCAAGTTTATTATTATTATTCCTTTTAGCTTCAATTGCTAATTGTTTATATTCTAAACGACGTTTTTCTCTTTCAATTTCTGTTTTACCTTTACTAGGTAAAAAATCACCATCAAAAACAAAATATGGAGTTATATTAAAATGTTTTAACATTTCAATTCTTTTCTTAAAATAATTTATATATGCCCTAGTTGGTTTTTCAAGGACTAAATCTTCAGCACATGTAAATGATGCTTTGTGTAACCATGCATAAGTATCAATTGCAAGTGTTTTACCTCTAAATTTTTCTAATGTTGTTGGTTCTTGAATTGATTTCAAAACTGGTAACAATCCTTGTACACCCATGATGATTTTGATGTATCTTTTGAATTGTTATATAGGAATAGAAAAATCAAGATGAAAGCAATACAACGAATACAAGATATACAATTGGTTTTTTTTTTTAGGTGAAAATTTAAGAAAAAGGAAATTAACAAGAAATCAAAACAATCAAAAGAGAAGTAGAGAAATCAAAAAAAAGAAAAAATAAATAAAAATAAATAAAAATAAAACCGCGTCTCTCAAATTTCGAGTTTTCTTTTTTTCTTTTTTCTTTTCTTCGCTGATGCGTAAAGAGAGCTCACTTTTAGTGTGTTATTGTTTTCACTATCAATTAGCGTCTATATTAATTAGTATAGTAACACTAAAATGCTCAGCACATACATACCATACAGAAACAACTTCTTGATTCAACTTTTCTTAGCTGAGCATTCTACATCTTTTACAACGTAAAGAAGTTACCCGCATATTCATGGTATAAGAGATAGAAAGTACAGCAATTCTACCATGTCAACAGCCACAAATAACGTTAATTTCCAGCAAGATAATCTTGTTGCTGGAATGAATAATCTTTCATTCAATGATACATATTCGCAACAACAACAACAACAACAACAACAACAACAACAACAACAAATACATGAAACAAATCAAAATGTGAAAAACACAAAAAAGAGAAGAGGTTATCATGCATTTCATGATTTTACATCAAATGAAAGGCAACCATCTAATAATTTTCAACAACATAATATAGATCCAAATGAAGCTGCATCTGCAATTGGTTTATTCCCACCAGAAGTTAATCATTTTGGTTATCAATTAAACAACGATAATATAAATATTAATAATAATATCATTAATAATAATTTTTCTCGAAATTTAACTCCAACTTTTAGTAATTCTCCAACTTTTAATCAATCAAATTTATCATCACAGTTAAATGATAATCCAGGAAATAGTATGTTATCAAATCAAAATCAAAATCAAAATCAAAATCAAAATCAAAATCAAAATTCAGGTTATGCTATTAAAAATGATTTATTCAATATAAATCAATCAACAATTTCAAATGATTTATCAATTTCAACTATTAGAGATGAAATGAATAATTGTTATAAAGATAAAAATTTCTTAAGTTTTGAACATGTTTTACCACCTTTAGCAGGTACTCAATTTAAAGCAATTGATCAAGCAAATTCAATTCCACAATTTGCAAGGTTATCAATGTATAGTATACCATTTTCAAATGAATTAAGGGAAAAAACAAAAATTCCTTTAGCTTTATGTTTAAGACCATTTGCAGAGTTTGTACCAAAATCTGAAATTCCATTTGAAGTACCACAAGTTAAAATTGATGATGATAAACCTGTTCCAAGATGTAGAAGATGTCGTGCTTATTTAAATCCTGCAATGCAACATACTGGACGTTTAATGACTTGTAATATTTGTGGATTTTCATCACCTGTACCTGATGGTTATTTAGCAACTGTTGATTTTAATGGCGTTAGAGATGATTATCATATTCGTCCTGAATTACATACTGGTGTAATTGATTATATTGTTCCAAAAGAATATAATTTAAATGAAAATGAAGATTGTAAACCATTACATAAATTATTCTTAATTGATATTTCACATAATTCTTATAATTCAAAATTAATTGAATCAATTATCTTATCAATTAGATTATCAATTTATAAAAATGATGGTACTTCAAATTTACCAAAAGGTTGTAAAATTTCAATTGTTACATTTGATAATAATTTACATTTTTATAAATTATCACCAAATTTACAACAAACAACAGTTTCAATTGTAACTGATTTAGATGATCCTTTTATACCTTTTAATGATGGTATTTTCGTTGATCCAATTGAATCTTATAATATAATTGATTTAACATTAACAACAATTGAACAAAATACTAGATATTTAACACCAGAACCTGCATTAGGTGCTGCATTAAAAGCTTCAAATATTTTATTAAAAGAAATTGGAGGTGGTCAAATAATTTCATTTTTATCAACATTACCATCATATGGTCCAGGTGCTTTAATTCCAAGACAACAAAATGGTAAATTAGATCAAGATTTTATTAAAGAAACTTTAACTCCAAATAATAAATTTTATGAAAATTTAGCATTAGAATTTATTAAAAATAATGTTGGGTTAAATTTATTTATTGCAACAAATATTAATGTTGATTTAATTAATTTAAGTAATTTAGCAATTAATACAGGTGGTACTATTAAGGAATGGTTACCATTTGATATCGAAAGGGATGAAATTAGTTTTATTTTTGAAGTTAAAAAATGTATTGATAATTTATCTGGTTATCAAGGTCAATTAAAAATTCGTTGTTCGCATGGTTTACATGTAAATAAATACTATGGACCATTTAAAACGGTTGATGGTGAATCTGCACCAAATTTATCAATTTTATCTGGTGATACATCAATAATTTGTGATTTTACATATGATTCGAATTTAGATCCAAAGAAAGATGTTCATTTTCAAGCTGCTTTATTATATACATCAAATGATGGTATTAGGAAAGTTAGAGTAATTAATAGTATAATATCTGTAACTCAAAGAATCTCTGATATATTTGATTTTTGTGATCAAGATACAATTGTTAAAATATTATTAAAAAGGTCAATTGAAAAGGCTAAAACTGCAAATTTAATTGCATTGAAAAATTCATTAATAATGCAATGTTCAGAAATAATGGCATCTTATAAGCATTATATTGCAAAATATAATTCAATGCCAAGTCAATTAGTTTTACCACAAAGTTTAAAAACATTACCAATGGTTATATTATCAATTTTGAAAAGTAAAGGATTTTCAAATAAAATTCATTTCTCAGATTTAAGAATTAATTCATTAAACTTATTATCACAATCAAATTTAACAAAATTATCAGTTTATTTATATCCATTTTTATATTGTATTCATACATTAAGTGAAGGTGAATTTTTAATTGATGAACAAACTGGATTTATGAAATTATCAAAATCTTTACCAATGAGTATTTCAAATTTATCATTTGGTGGTGCATATTTAGTTTATAATGGTGAAAGAATTATAATTTGGTTACATAATGATGTTAATATATTACTTTTGAAAGATCTATTTGGGCCAGAAATCAATTCAATTAATGATTTAAAATCAAATATTTCACAATTACCAATTTTAGATACTTATATTTCATTACAAGTACGTAATATGTGTGAATATTTAAGTAAACATTTTAATGGTACTGATAAACAAAGTATTGAAATTTGTAGATTTAGAATTGATCAAAATGAAAATGAATTTCAAAGTATGTTTGTTGAAGATAAATCAGCAGATTTAATTTCTTCATATGTTGATTTCTTAAAAGAAATTCATAAAAATATTGAAAATAAGGCAAATAGTTTAAATTCATCATCAATTGCAACAAGTGTTACTGATAACGATGGTGAGAATTTAAGTCGTAGATTTGGTATTTTTTGAATAAAAGAATAACTTTTCTTTTTATATAAAAATAATTATGTACATATAACAATAAAAATAGATAAATTTATGGAAAACTTGAAATTAAAATTTATACATGATAAAAAGAAGATTTCAATTTTAGCAATTCGATTTTATAGATATTAATTTTATATCATATTTAAATAATTTAATTATTAATCTTTATTATACATTATCTGTTAACATTTAGTTGTAATTTTGAAAATTACATATTAATCTTATGTTATAAATGATAAATTACTAAAGTAAAAATGAATTGTTTTGATTTTTTTTTCTTTTAAATTATTCAAAAGATAAGATTATCTAAAGAAATATGATTGTAATGAATATAAAACATTGAATTTCTTTGAAAAAATATGTAATTAATTATATTTATCTTCACACGATATTAGTGAATATTTGATAATTAACAATAGAAAGAATTTTATAAGACAACAAGAGTTTTTTTTTTCTTTTTTTTACTGATATATTACTAATTTATATATTCTTATAAAGAATAGCCTACAAGTTTCACGACATTAAATGTCTCCTGGATAAAAGTTCCCTAAAATAAAGTAGTTAGGACAATATAGTCCGAAAAGATAAAAAGATGAAATTTTTGAATTTGTCCTAAAATTTATCCCGCTTAAGAAAAGTTAGTAATTATAAATTGCTTACTCAATAAACCCAAGAAGGCTTAAATAAACAAGAGATGCGGTCTTAGCTCAGTGGGAGAGCGCCAGACTGAAGATCTGGAGGCCCTGTGTTCGATCCACAGAGGTCGCATTTAAATTTTTCTATTATTTTTTTTTCTTTTTTAGTTTTTTTTTAATTTAAATTAAACTAATAATTTAATTTTCTCTTTAAATAAAATTCCGAATAATTAGAAAAAGAAAATAAATAAAAAATAAAGATCGTATGATTTTTTAAAATATATAGATCAAATAAAGTTTAAAAGAGATAGTCAAAAAAAAAATATTGTAATTATATTATTATAAAATTGTAAAATTGAAATAAATAATATATTTCATTTAATTTTAATATATGTTATTATAATAATCCCTTTTAATTTAACAGCTTTTTAAGAGCGGTTAAATAATGCAATTTTTATGTATAAATCGTTTCAAATTAACGATTTGGTTATACAATTTGTTAAATTAATCAATTCATGTTAAAATTGATGTAAAACGAATAATTTCTGTAATTTTAAACTGTTTTTTTCATTTAATGTTAACAGTTGAGCCTCCTATTCATATAAATACATATTTTACATTATATAATATAATATAATATAATATAATATAATATAATATAATATAATATAATATAATATAATATAATATAGTATAAAATAAAATAATCATATTATAGATTATCAAAAATCATTTTAAATTACTTTTACCTTTTTTTATTTTTATTTTTTTATTTTATTTTATTTTATTTTTTACAACAATATTATTATTATTAAAATAATTATTTATTGATTAATTGTTGAATGAAAATCCATTTATATTTTTACGACCTGCATCTCGTTCCGCTATTTATTGTAAATATAGTTTACTTTTCTTTTAATAGCAATAATTTAATTTGTTGGATTGGATTAATAATTTAATAATTAAATAGTTGAAAAGCTCAGTCTTGCAAAAAATGGGAATGTTAATTCCGACTTGCTTATATTTTATTTCTATTAATAACAACAAATAAGAGAAAATCAACTCCGTAAGGAGTAAAAATAAAATAAAATAAAATAAATTGAGGAGGAGCTCTAAATTTGAATTTGATTGCGCAGAGAATTTGTTGTTGTTGTTGTTGTTGTTGTCGTCGCCGTCGCCGTCGCCGCTCTCTTATTATTTATTATATTATTGTATTATTATTAATGTAATAATATAATTAACAATTTTATTATTATATGTATATGAGTTTCCCCATCAAATTTGTTAAGCGCTAAATAAATAAATAAATAAATAAATTATTTTTCTTGTTTTTCTTGTTTTTCTTGTTTTTCTGGTTTTTTTTGCCAGTTCACATTATTTGTTGCCTTTTTTTTAGCCATAACTACATACATATATCTTCTATTCATTCACTTATTTATTTACTTGTTCATTTATATTTTTACAGCTTTCATATATTCCTTTGGTTCCCCAAATTGATTCTAATAATCTTCTTTGACATTGATTTTTCTTCTATAAAAAATTTATTTTTTCGGAAACTCATTACTTTTAATATATATACAATCTTATTAAATTAGATTATACACTTATTTCATTGAAAAAAAAAAAAAATTAGTCAATTCATCCCAATAGAATAATATTCATCTCTTGATATATTTTTCATTAATTCTATAATAATCATTCATTATAATTGTATAAATATACCCCTCAATAATCATCTTATCTTTATTATATTATTTTTAGATAACAATTGAAAATTTAATATATTAATAAATTAAATAATTCAAACTAAATCAATTAAAGATGTCAAATATAAATTTTGATGATTACGAAACTTTATTTAATAATATAAATCCAGAAGATCAACAACAACAGCAACAACAATTACAACAAATTCAACACCAAAGAGAACGTACTCAAATGTTTTTACAACAACAACAACATCATCAACAAATGCAACATCAACAACTTCAACAACAACAACAAAATTTACAAAATAATCAAAATAAAAATTTTAAAAAATCATTATCAAATCAAAAATCAAATCAAAATTCACAACCAATATTAATACCTGAAACTTTAGCAAATTTAGATTCATCTGTATTTTCTCCAACTTACGATAATAATTCTAATTTTAATAATAACTCAAATAATAATTATAATCATAATCAAAATCAATCAAAGCAACAACAATCAGATCATTTAAACAATTCTGAACCACGCTCAAGATTTGGTAGTTATACAAGTGATTCATCACATTTTGATTCAGAAGTTAATTTTAATGATTTAAATGATGCAGTTAGTTCAATTAATTCTGGAATTTTATCTCCTTATTCAACAGGTTCTTCACCTGATGATTTTTTTTTAAGTGCAACAAATTCAAATGTTGATTCTCAATATAGTCAAGATCAAAATGATTATAATGTTGATTTAAATAATAATCAAATTAATAATGATATATTATATCCACAACCTTTAGTACCTGTTCCAATGGCAGAATCTGCTTCAAATAGTACTGTTACTTTTAATACAAATCATGATAATAATTATCATAATGCTCAACAAAATATAACAACTTTAAATACAGTTGATGAAGTTGATGAAGAAAATGTTAAAAAAGAATCTCCTAATAATTTAATTAATAATAATGGATTTACACAAATTAAACATGGACGTAAAGTTAAATCATCTCATAATTTAATTGAAAAAAAATATAGAACAAATATTAACTCAAAAATTATTGAATTAAGAAATTGTGTTCCAGCTTTACGTATTTTAGTTGCTAAAAATGGTAATCATAGAACTAAAAGTACAGGTAAAGAAATTGAAGAAACTGATGATTATTATGAAGGTGATGGTTATAGTGATGATGAAGAAAAATTAGATGGTTTAAAACCTGCAAAAAAATTAAATAAAGCAACAATTTTATCAAAAGCTTCTGAATATATTAGACATTTAGAGAAGAAAAATGATATTTTAAGAGAACAAAATTATTCTTTAAAGAAAATATTAGAATCAAGAGGAATAAGAACAGATTCTTTATTTGCTCAAAATCAATTACATCAAGATTCAAGTTTACATTCTTCACCTTTTAATAATAGTAGTAGTACAAATGGTAGTAATTTAGTATCTCCAACTAATGATCCAAATTTTGTAACAAATTTAAATAATGATAATAATTTGCAAAATCAAATTCAAAATCAAATACAAAATCAAATACAAAATCAAATTCAAAATCAAATACAAAATCAAATACAAAATCCAAATCAAATAATGCCAGATCATCAATCACTTAGTACAAAACTTATGATGGGTGGTATATCTTCTGTTTTAGGTACTAATGCTTTAGGTGATTTTACAAATAATCCAAATATTTCAAAATAATTTCAAATAGATTTATTAACTTGAAAAATTTTATTTAAATGTACTTTGGCAATATAAATATTTTCAAAATTTCAAAAAAAAAAGAAGAAAAAATCTGTTATGAAATACAATCAATTGCTAATAAACAAATTAAAAATATTTTATCATATGGATAAAATATTCTCACATTTAAATAATAATAATAATAATAATAATAATAATAATAATAATAATAATAATAATAATAGTAATAATAATAATAATAATAATAATACTAATATAACGACATATAAATTATGTTCAAAAACTAAAACATTTAATTTTATCAGCTAAGGTCAGATAAGGATTACTAAACTATTCCGTTCTTGAATTTTATTTATATTTATATATTGAAATTGGACAAATAGGAATATAATTTCGAAGAAACTTGGGTTTCTAACGAAATATTTGAGTCACTTAATAACAATTGAATTGTTTTCTATGAATTATAAGTTTATCTTTCACTATGTATTTTTACTTTCTGTACGTTTTTCAATTTTTTTTCCATTTATTATACTATATTTTCTTAATTTTTTTTTTCTTTTACTTCATTTCATTAGATTTTATTTATATAATAATATATTAATTGCCCTTTCTTTCACTCCTCTTCTTCTTAATTTATTTTGACTTATTTAATTATTTCTTTTTTCTACTCTACTTTACTTTTTACTTTAATTTAGTCTAATATACTTTTTCTTTCTCTTTTACTTTCTCTTTACCCTTTTTTAATCAATTTTTTTAGATCTTAATGTATTCTTCAATATTTAGAATATCTTAAAGTAAATAGGTATATCAGATAATTATAATGGTTTTTTTATATCAATAAGCATAATTAATAATGCTATATTAATGACAGTAAAATGTTGAGGAGGTAATTTTTTATTTTCTTTATTAAGTAATAATTAATTCTTTATTATGTAGTGAGCCTTTTAAACCAAAAAAACCAGTAGGGGCGAAAAAGTGAAGCGACAAAAAATTAGCGTCGTTGATGATTTATTGGCTTCAGTCAAACAATAAGCAACTTCTATTCTCTTTATTGTATTCTCTTCTCTAAGCATTTTCACTAGATTCTTTTTTTATTTTTCATACTACAATTAAACCAGTTTGATTTAAATTTGTGTGAGTCTCAGGTATTTTGAATAGGATTATCTGAAATAATAACAAAACTTAACTAAAAAAAAAAGAAAAAAAAATCAAAACCACAACCAAAATCAAAATCAAAATCAAAATCAAAATCAAAATCAAAATCAAAAACTAAAATTATAATTATAATTATAATTATCTTTCCAATTATAATTTTCAATTTATTTATTTTACTATTTATCTGTGTTAATTAATTTTATTTTTACAAATTTATTTTATTTCATTCATTTGTTTTGTTATCTAAACATTTTGTTGACCAATAATACTTCAAAAGATGTACCCGCAACAATACGGATATGGTAATAACCAAGGTTATCCGCAACAGAATAGATATCAACAGAATGGATATCAACAAACTGGATACCAACAAAATAATTGGTCTACTCAACAACAACAACAACCACAACAACAAATGCCTCAACAACCACAATTTAATCAACTGCAAAATCAACCAACAGGTTATGGTTTTGGATCTCAAATGCAACAACCACCTCCACCACCACAACAACCGTCATTTACCAGTTTTCAATCTCAACCAACTGGAGGCCAAGGTTTAATGGCTCAAAGAACAGGCTATCAACCTGCAGCCCCATTAACATCACAAGCAACTGGATGGAATCAACAACCTGCAGCCCCATTAGCATCACAAGCAACTGGATGGAATCAACAACAACAAGCACCTCCAATGACAAGTTTTCAAGCTCAACCAACTGGTGGTTTAATGACTCAAAGTACCGGTTATCAACCACAACAACCATTGATGTCTCAAACAACTGGTTGGAATCAACAACAACAAGCACCTCCAATGACAAGTTTTCAAGCTCAACCAACTGGTGGTTTAATGACCCAAAGTACCGGTTATCAACCACAACAACCACTGATGTCTCAAACAACTGGTTGGAATCAACAACAACAACAACAAGCACCATTAACAACATTTGGTTCTATGCCACTGCAGTCTCAAGTAACTGGTTATGGTTCTTTACAACCTCAAGCTACAGGTGCAATGCAACCATTAACTGCTCAACCAACAGGTTTTATTTCGACTTTAACAAGTTTAGGATCTCAAAATAATGATTTAGTTTTACCAAATATTAGACTTTCGTTTCTTACTGCTAGAGACCAAGAAAGATTTGAAAAAATTTTTAGAAATAATGTTCCAAAAGGTGAAAATGCAATGGACGGTAATACCGCTAGATCTATTTTAATGAAATCACAATTATCTGCAACTGAACTTGCAAAAATTTGGGAACTAGCAGATACAAATAAATCAGGTTCTTTAATGTTCCCTGAATTTTGTGTCGCTTTACATTTAGCTAATATGGCAAAAAGGGGTCAATCAGTTCCATTTGAATTACCAATTAAAATTAAAAATGAAGTTACTGGTTTTGTTGATGCAATTAATTTTAATATTGGTTCAAAGAGTAATATTAATTCATTTAGTAATAACAATCCAATGGTATCTCAACAAACAGGTTTTAATTCTATGCCATTAACTGCTCAAAGAACCGGTTTAACACCTTTAACTGCTCAACAAACTTCTGGTTTGATCCCTGTTCAAAACACAGGTATGTTAACATCTCAACCAACTGGATTTTTCTCCCAAAGAACTGGTGGATTAATGCCCCAAGCTACAGGCACTGCACCACCAATGACAAGTTTCATGGCTCAACCAACTGGTGGGTTAATGCCACAAACAACTGGTATGTTTCCTCAAGCAACTGGCTTCCAAGCACAAAGAACTGGTGGTATTATGCCACAGACAACCGGTATGTTTCCTCAAGCAACAGGATTTCAAGCTCAAAGAACTGGCGGAATTATGCCACAGGCAACTGGATTTCAACTACAACAAACTGGTGGAATTATGCCACAAGTAACCGGTTTACAACCAATGCCAACTGGTAGACCAGGTCAATGGGGTTTTGTTTCAATGCCAACAGGTGGTCTTCCAGGTTTAGATGCCATGCAATCACATTTCTTACCAAATTCTCAGAATCAAGTCAGCTCATTACAAAACCAAATGGGTGGTTCAGCAGCTTCAAATGTTACATGGGCTATAACTAAACAAGAGAAAATGATTTATGATGGTATCTTTAAACAATGGGATAAAGAAAGGAAAGGATTCATCAGTGGTAATGTTGGATTAGGCGTTTTTACAAAATCTGGTTTAAGTTTTACTGATCTTGAAAAAATTTGGACTTTATGCGATCAAGGAAATAAAGGTAAATTGAATAGAGATGAATTTGCTGTTGCAATGCATTTGATTTATAGAAGATTAAATGGTTTTGATATTCCAAATGTTTTACCACCAGAACTTGTTCCACCATCCTCAAAAGTTCTGGAAAATACTGTTGATACATTGAAAGATGAATTAAAGAAACAAGCAGCAAATGGTGGTGTTGGAAGTCCATTAAATGTTAAACAAGGTGTTACAAGATCTGGTACAACTTATAAAAATAATGATGATTCCATTAATTATGTTTCAAATGCGAGACATAGAAAAAGAACTTCGAAAGATGATGACAAATCTAATGCATTTTCAACTAAATTATCAGTTGATGATTTGAAAAAACAAATTCACGAAAAGAAAATTTTATTGGATGCCATTGACGCTCAAGATGGAGATATTAATTCTGATTATGAAAAACAAAAAACACTTAATGAAATTGAGATGATTAAAACCAAAATTAAAAGTTTACAATCTCAATTGAATTTATCTAACATTGGTGGTATTGATCAAGTTGAAGAAAAAGAACAATTAAGTGCAAAATTGAATAAATCATCTGATAAAGTTCCTCAATTAATGGAGGCAATTAGTCAAATTGATGATAAAATTAAAGCCGCCAAAATAGAAATTTTTAGGTTAAATTTACAAAAGGTTAATCCATCAGGCATTGATTTCAAAGGAACTGGTCCAAATGGTGAAATTACTGAAACTGATAAAAGAATTGCAAAACAAAAAGCTTTATTACAAGCAAAAATGGCCAAATTAACTGGGAAACCAGCTCCAAATTTTGATGCATTTGAAACTAATGAGGCCAAGTTAAACCAAGAGATCATTAAAGTTACAAAGGAATCTGATGATCAAAAAGCAATGATCAAAGATATTGCATCATCTATTGAATCATTACTCAAAGATGTTTCTAGCTCCCTTAATCTAACAAACTCAATGTTGGTTGGTTATGATAAGTTTGAGAAGAAAGAAGGTATTCAAAATCAAGAAGTTAAAGATTTTATTGATTATTTGAACTCAACCAAACCTGCACACAAAACAACTATTTCTGCACCTTCATCATTAACAAATCCATATTTATCAAGTAATGAAAACAATAAAAAGGAAAATGAGAAAACTGCTAATCAATTACTATCAAATGAACCAACCAAATCATTTGAAACTAAAAATAGTCAAGATTCAACTTCTTCTGCTCCTAAACAGTCTTCTGGTTTAACTGCTGCTGAAGAAAGAGCTAAAAGAATCAAAGAAAAAGCCGAAAAGAGAATGAATGAAAGATTAGCTAAATTAGGAATTACCAGAAAGAAACCTGAATCCGGAGAGGAACCTGTTAAAGCTGTTGGAGAAACAATTGAAAAAGAAGAATCAGCTGATAAAAACCTATCCCAACCAGTACAACCAGTTCAACCAGTTCAACCAGTGCAACAATCTCAACAATTTCAACCAGCCCAACCAGTCAAACAAGCTCAGGCAGTTCAACCAGTTCCATCAACTAAATCTGATGCTCCACCATTACCAACATCATCTAAACCAGCATCATTTGATTCAGATAGTGATAGTAGTGATGAAGAGGATGAGGAATATAAGGCATTATTAGCAAAAAAGAAAGAAATGGAAAAACGTGAAAAAGAAAGAAAAGAACGTAAAAAGCGTGAAAAGGAAGAAAAACTTGCTAAATTAAAGGCTGAAATGGCTGCGATGGAAAAAGAAAGAGAACAAGAATCTGATGATAGCTGGGATGAACCAAAAAGGGAGGAAAACAAATCTGTTCCATTACCTAAAGCAATTGAAACTAGTTCCACTAATTTGAAAACTGAATCAGTTAATGTTCATAGTAATAATCCTTTTGCTTCAATGATGGGTGGAAATGCCGAAAAATCAATTGATGTTTCACCAGCTGTTAAAAAAGAAGAACCAAAAGTTAATACAGGCTACAATCCATTTTCAAAATTAAAGAATGATAATGGAAATAATACTCACTCTTTAACACCAAATATTGATCATGATAGATTAAAGGCTCAAAGAGCTTCTCAAATGGGAATAACTGATGATGATGGATGGTCTGATTCTGGTGATGATGCTTCTGATGATGAAATGCCAAGTGCAAATAAACAAGCTGAACTTGCATCAATGTTATTTGGTGGTAGTGCTCAACCATCCAGAGCAACAACATATGTTCCACCCGTTTCAACTTCTGAATACAAAGACACTGAACAAAAAGAGGAAGAAGCTAAAGTAAGTGAAGTATATGAAACAAAGGAAAATGAAGATTTAGTTAATAAAGAACCTGAAGTTCCAGTTTTTCCACCACCTGTTTCAACTGAAAATTTCCCACCTTCTGTTGAAACTGTTTCAAAAGCTCCTGAAGTTTCTTCAGAACCGCAAGTTATTCCTCCAATTCCTGTTACAGTTACACCAACAACACCAAAAAATATTCCACCAATTCCAAATTCTTTTTCAACTGCGCCACCAATTCCAGAAACAAATGTTCCCGGTTTCTTAGAAGTTTCAAATGACAGTAAAGAAGGTGCTAAATTTTATGATGCTAAATCAGAAGAATCTTCATTTATCGAACCAACTCCACCATCTTCACCAGAAAGTACTAATGAAGTTCCATCCTTATCAACAAACGATATTCCACCTCTACCAACAAGTTCACTTCCACCTCTACCAACTGAAGCCCCACCACTTCCAACATCTGAAGCTCCATCATTACCAAGTGAGGCACCACCACTTCCAACATCTGAAGCTCCATCATTACCAAGTGAGGCACCACCACTTCCAACATCTGAAGCTCCATCATTACCAAGTGAGGCACCACCACTTCCAACACTCGAAGCTCCACCACCAGCACCACCAGCACCACCAGCACCACCAGCACCACCAGCACCACCAGCACCACCAGCACCAGCACCATCAATTTTACCACCAACAGCATCTACAGGTGCTCCAAATATCAATGCACTTTTAGGTCAAATTTCTATGGGTACTGCACTTAGAAAAGTTGAAACTCATGTTGCGTCAGGTGCAACTGTTGGTAAAGTATTAGACTGAATATTATATGATATACAATATATAATAAAATAGTAAAATAATATATATTTTAACATTTTAACATTTTATAAGTATTAAATAACAAACATTGAATTTAATTGTAAAGTAATCCAACAAAATGAGTAGGAAAAATAAAAAATGAGTCAATTTTCTTTTTCCTAAACAAGTAACTCCTCAAGAAAGTAGTAAAAAGCAAAAAGGGCCGCCGCTAAAACATGTTGCAAAAACTTTTAAAATCCTTAAAAATCCTTGAAAATCCTCGCCAAATCGAATAATGAACGATAGAGGCGGATAAGAAGACAATTTGAGCTTCGGAATTGGCTTCCCGGCCGTTGAAGTTGAAAAAAGGAGAGAGTCCACTGTGGCAGTAAAATTGTTATATAATACATAAATTAGATATAAATAGGCCAGTTCCAGATTGAACATTGTGATTACCAATTAAATTTTTATTGCTTTTAAAGGCTTTCCAAGAACTTAACACTTGAATTTTATTTGTTTTCCTTATTTAACAATTAACAATTGATATATTCAAATCAATAAATTTTAATATATAAGTTTAAATCTATAATAATGTTCGGTAATATTGCACAAAGACTTGCAGGTAAGAATATTCTTATCACTGGTGCTTCAACAGGTATTGGTTATTATACTGCTAAATATTTTGCTGAAGCTGCAAAAGGTAATTTAAAGTTAGTTTTAGCTGCTAGAAGAAAGGAAAAATTAGAAGCTTTAAAAGAGGATTTAGTTAAAAATTATCCAGAAATTAAAGTTCATATTGATGTTTTAGATGTTTCAAAGACAACTACAATTGAACCATTTTTAAAAGCATTACCTGAAGAGTTTTCAGTAATTGATGTTTTAGTTAATAATGCAGGTAAAGCATTAGGTTTAGATCCAATTGGTTCTGTTTTACCTTCTGATGTTGAAGAAATGTTTGAAACTAATGTTTTAGGTATGATTCAATTAACTCAATTAGTTGTTAAACAAATGAAAGAAAGAAATCATGGTGATATTGTTCAATTAGGTTCTGTTGCTGGTAGAAATCCATACCCTGGTGGAGGTATTTATTGTGCAACTAAAGCAGCTTTAAGATCTTTTACTCATGTTTTAAGAGAAGAATTAATTAATACAAAAATTAGAGTTATTGAAATTGAACCAGGTAATGTTGCTACAGATGAATTCTCACTTGTTAGATTTAAAGGTGATCACACAAAACGTGATAAAGTTTATGAAGGTACTGAACCATTATATGGTCAAGATATAGCTGAATTAATTTTATTTGCTGTTAGTAGACCAGAAAATACCGTTATTGCAGAAACTTTAGTATTTGCATCAAATCAAGCTTCTGCTTACCATATTTACAGAGGATCACTCGATAAATAGATATAATTAATTCAGCTACATTTTTTATAAGATTAATTTTCTTTTTAGTTTGTATATTGTCTTTTGACAATGAAAACATCATTACTTTTTAATAGTTAATAATTAGAAAATTTCCGTATTAATCCATGATATCGCCTTATATCTCCTAATTTTCATTTGATAAGAAAATTTTGTGTGGTTAACATATTTTTAACGCGAGAATTATTAATTACATTGTTATACAAATTAATTTATTCGTAATAATTTATCTTTTAACCGTATAGGTTTTATTGTGTTTGTACGATAAGAATTTTTATGTTTTATTTCTAATTCTGAATTATCATTTCGAATAAAAAACTAGATAAGTATAAAGAAAATGAAATTTTTACTAAGAAACTCCTTACTGCTTTCTCTTTTATTAAATTTTACTTCTGCTAATCCTATTTACGGATTTGACCAACACCAGTATGTTCTTTCGCCACAAAGTAGTAATAACCATCCAATTCTAGATAAGTATACTTCTAGTGGTTTATTTGATTACAATTTAATTGATTCTGAAATTTCTGATATCTGGAATTTATTAGAAAAAACAGTAGATGCTTCAACAATTGAAAAAGAGTTAAATCGTTTTACTGATAAAAATATTAAAGCACCTAAAAGTGCAATTAAAATTCCAAATTTAAATGATTATGCAACTTATGATCATATTAAATTATCAAAATTTGATTCTTATGGTTTACGTGTCAAAAAAAATTCAAATGACTCAAATCCTTCAAGTTTAAATGTTGATACTGTTAATCAATGGACTGGATATTTTGATATTAATGATAATGATAAACATTTATTTTTTTGGTTCTTCGAAAGTAGAAATGACCCAAAAAATGATCCTATTATTTTATGGTTAAATGGTGGTCCAGGTTGTTCCTCAATGACAGGTTTATTTTTTGAATTAGGTCCATCATCAATTAATGGTACTACTTTAACACCAGTTAATAATCCTTATTCTTGGAATTCAAATGCATCCGTAATTTTCCTCGAACAACCAGTAGGTGTTGGTTATTCATATGCTGATAAAAGTACAGTCTCTTCAACAAAACAAGCAGCTGATGATGTATTTGCATTTTTAGAATTATTCTTTACAAAATTCACTGATTTTTCAACTCATGATTTTCATATCGCAGGTGAATCTTATGCTGGCCATTATATACCAAATATTGCAAGTGTTATAGTAAATCATGATGATAAAAAATTTAATTTAACATCAGTTATGATTGGTAATGGTATCACAGATGCTTTAATTCAATATTACTATTATATTCCAATGGCTTGTAATGCAACAGAATCAGGTTATAAACAGTTAATTTCTGATGATGAATGTGAAGATATGGAAGAAATGTATCCAAGATGTGCAGCTTTAATAAATTCTTGTTACAAAACTCAAAATGCTTTAACTTGTGTACCAGCTAACTTATACTGCGAACGAATGATGAACCCATTTGAGAAAACTGGTTTAAATTATTATGATATTAGAATACCTTGTCTAGGTGATGGTTGTTACCCTCAAATGGATGCAATTGATAAATATTTAAATAAAAAAGAGGTTATGAAGGCTTTAGGATCTGAAGTTGAAACTTATGTAGGTTGTGATAATCAAGTTTTTAGAAATTTCTTATTATCAGGTGATGAACCAAAACCATTTCAACAATTTGTGGCAGAACTTTTAGAGCTAAATGTTCCAGTTTTAATATATGCAGGTGATAAAGATTACATTTGTAATTGGCTAGGTAATAAAGGTTGGAGTCATGAACTTGAATGGTCTGGTCAAGAATCATTTAATAATGCTGCAGTAAATGATTGGTATTCCGCTATTGATGGTGCATATGCCGGAACTGTTAAATCGAATGGACTTTTCACTTTCTTAAGGGTTTTTGATGCAGGTCATATGGTTCCTTATGACCAACCATCAAATAGTTTAGATATGGTCAACAGATGGATCAAGGGTGATCACTATTTTACTTAATTTTGCATCATAAATCTGGAATTAATTTAAAAAATTTGCTATGGTTTATTAAAAGATAATTACAGAAAAAATTTTTGTTTTAATATTATATATAAATAAATACATGCATTATTTATACAGAATTTAGTCATTTCGTTTATAATCAAATCTTTAAAATTAAAATTATTCATCTACTTGAACTAATGACGGCGGCTTACGTAAACACGTAATAAATTTTTTTTCAACATTAACCCACTAATTTAAATTTTGAAATGTTCAAGGTTTACTTCATTAAAAGAAACTGTTGATATTGTCTTATTTTTTTGGAGTTTTGAATTGCATTTAAACATTTAACCAAAGGATCATGTCTACAGGATATGCTATAATTGATTCTGCAATTGAAGCTAACAACTTTTCACTTGCTTTGAAATTAATTGACAAAAAAATATCTCAACAACCGAACTCATCGTATAATCATGCATGCCGTTGTTTTATTCTTGCAAATTCAGCCCTCAATCCAGAATCCAAGACATCACTTGATGAAGTTCTTAAAGAATCGTTAGAACTATCAAATAAAGTTCCTTCGGATCCCAATACTTTAGTCTTACTTGAAACAACCTTTGAGTTAATAAATTATAAACCAAAGGATGATTTATACGAAGCTGCAATTAGAAAATATCAATCTCATAATTTAGCATATGAATGGTTTAGAAAAACTGTGGATAAAAATGATATTGTTGGTATGCAAAAAGCAACAATGGCATTATCTAAAGCTTTCAAACCAAATACTGAAAATGGTAGAATGATCAAACTTTGGTCTGCCGCAGTAATTGTTATCTTGATTAACTGTTGTAAAGAACCGACCAGATTAGGCGCTGGCAAAGATAAATTATTAGCCATGCTAGGTTCTAAAATTGTTGAAACTGTTGAAAGTGAGTCAAAGAAGGGTTTGAATGCACAAGAAATGTATGTTAAATGTGAATTATTATTGAAAAAAGGTGATACAAACAAATGCCTAGAAGAATTAAAAAAGTTTTTACTAAAGGAAGGTGACCTTGAGTTAAGATTAATTTATTTTGAGCAATTAAAGAAAAATGAGATATGGGATGAGCTTTATAATTCCTGTGTTGAGTACTTGGTAACAATCGGTGTTGATGATTGGGATACTTGGAAATTAGCTATACAAGCCTCAAAAAAATTAGGCAAGACAGATGATATAACCAAAATTATAAGTAATTATAGAATTGGAAGAAATAGTCAATTAGCCAAAATTGAAGTTTTGGATATGTCCGATGTTGAAGGAAAGAAAATCGCTTTTATCAACTATTTGGACTTATATATGCATAAATTATGTTGTTTCCTAGATTTACAGAATTTTTTAGAAAATAAAATACTATCAAAAGAAATTATTCTGTCAATTTTAGATACAAAATATACCGAGTTTGATCTTTCATCTATTATTGCTGGTAGTAGGAAGGCTAACGAAAGAGATCTAGTAATATTGGTTAATTATATTAAGATAAAAACATTACTTTCTCCAGATTTATTCATGGATTCAAAATTTTTTGGTGACTGTTGTAAATATTTTGATGTTACAAAACATCTGCAAAATAAATTAGTGGAATTTGATTACTATGCAGGATTTGAATTTTTGATTTTAGCTATTGAATCATATTTGACTATCAATGAAAATGAAATCAACACTCAAATATATTTTAATCTCATTATCGTTTTGGAAAACTCCTTAATAAGAAATAAATATGAATTTCATTTACAATTATGGTTAGCTCACTTTTATTCCAATACAAATTTATCGTCACCTTTGAATAGAATTTTCGAAACATTGAAGATTAAAAACTTACAGATAGATACATTAAGTACCCATTTTACCAACCACATTTCTACGAAAACTCATAATAATGATATAATTTCTACTGCCTATAAGTTTTATAATCATAATGTTGCAAATGAATTACCACCAATGATAATGTCATGTTTTGAACAAAGTACATTTAGCAAATTAAAGGGATTTATTGAATTTAAAATCAGGGTCGAAAACTCTGTCACACATTATTATACCATTTTGCAAACAATTCAAAATATTCGTTTGAGTAAAGATTTCAATTCAATTGATGATATTTTTAGAAATTATATACCAAAATTGAGAAAGGCTTATAATATTATGTTACAAGACGGTGATGATGTTGACCTCAAAATTCATGATAATTCAGATAGAAAAATTTTATGGGCTTGTGGTGATCATACTGTACACAAAATTCCACAAGAAATTATTGAATCTAAATTTAGCTGTTTGGTAGATGTAAAATATGTTGAACTTTTGGTTTTATACCAGCTGATTATTTATGATCAACATAGCAAAGCTTGGGATGATTACAGAAACAAATTTTTGTCAATGACTGAACATATAGATGACATCAATGCCTTATCAAATGTTGAAAAGTCAACTATACTTATATTCAGAAATATAATAATGGATGAAACAACAATCTCTGAACCTACTGTTGGTGATGAGCCAATAGATCCATTATCTGCTGAATTCAATAATTACTACCTTTCTCTACAGGATTTTGAGAAAGTTTTAACCACAATTCTAAAGCAATGTTCAGCATCATCATTTTTTGGCAAGAAAGAGAAACGTTTACAAATTACTAAAATTCACAACCACATCAAGAATATATGTAAAGATTTCAAAAGAGATGAAATCTTAATGAAAACCAAAGAATGCCTCTCAAAATATAAGAACAATTCTCAAGAATGGTTTGCGAATGATGAGTTTGGTAAACAATTCAAAATACCTTTAGATATTATTAATGCTTGTTATAAAAACATCAACGTAGATGCATTAAAAGCTGTTAAAGAAATTTAGAGAAGTCTTTAAGTTATATCTTATAAATCAATATTAAGATATAAATAGTTAATGATTAATATATATGAATGTATTATTATAAATTTAATAGTAATTGTTTAGTTAGACTATAGAATTAAATCATTTTTTACCTTTCTCTTTTTTTTCTCTTGGTTTAGCAGGCACAAGTCTTTCTTTCTTACCCCAAACCAATTTGTGTGGCTTCATAAAGCTATCGAGAACTTTATCATCAACTTTAGCACGATTTTCTTGGAAATTTTTAACGAATTCTTGTAAAGTTTCTATACACAATTTCTTTAATTCACCACTTAATAATTCACCCTTTTTATATAAGTTATATGTTTCATCTAACATAGCATCATCATCTTTAAAAAAAGTTAAATATTGGAACGCAACATCAACGTCTGGGTTACCACCAAATTTACGATGTTCTTCAATTGTAACTTGACCACCGGAGAAAGCATACTTGTTGATCTTTTTTTGAATTTGTTTTGGAGTATCTGTCATAAAAATTGCAGTATTTTCACTTGAAGCTGACATTTTGGTTGATGAACCTTGTAAAGCTGGGAAAAATCTAGAATGTATTAAAGAAGGTTTACTGAATTTTAATTTATCAGCAACATCACGACAAACTCTGAAGTAAGGATCTTGATCTATAGCACATGGAATAAGACACGGTGTCTTTGGTGGTAAGCCAAGAATGTCTGGAAAAGAAGATGGGAAAGCAGTTGCAATTTGAATTGAAGCAAAATGCAATTTACCGATACAATCTGAATCTTGAAAACCGAAAACTGCACGTGCAGTTGACGTAGTAATCTGTCTAGAAACACGAACAACAGTTTCATAAAATGCAGGGTTCATGTATTCTAAATCTGAGAAAATAAAAGTGTTTTCTGGATTGAAACCAACTGAAATAATATCTTTTGCATTTTCTTTAGCATATTTTTTAACATCTTCAATTGTTAATTTTGGTTTGAATAAGAATTTTTCATCATCGGTTAATTCAATAACTAAAGGAACATCAAAAACTTCTTGTAACCATTTAGTGAAAAGGAATGGAATCATGTGACCTAAGTGCATTGAATCGGATGATGGACCACGACCGGTATATAAGAAAAATTGTTCACCATGTTCATAAAGGTCTAAAATACGAGATAAATCTCTTTCTGAGAAAAACATGCCCTTTCTCATAAAATGATGTGGTTCATGACCAGTGACATCACGGAAACGATTTAAAGTTTCTTCTGTGATTTTCTTGGTACCAAATTGTGTAATTAACTTGTTGTAATCAATTCCAACAGCTTCACCATCAACAACTGCACCTTCAACTTCCCATGGTGTAATTTTTTGTTCACTTTCTGTAATTTTAAGCTCCTCTGTTTTTATAGTAATTTCTTCACTCATTGCAAAAAATTTGTTTGCCAAACTGTTTGAAAATTAACTACTTAAAGGTAGATCTGACATAGGTTAAAGATACTCAAGATACAAACTAGATGATAATTTCAATTTTTCATAGTTTTTTCTTCTCTCGACATGAAATTTGGACGTTTTTTTTTCCTTTGATTTTTTTGTTAAAGCGATATTTTTTCCTTATAATTTTTCCTTGATTATTTTTATACATAAATTAATACTTAATGTTATAGAAAAATGGTATATAAATGTAAACATGGCCACCTAAGGTGCAGCTATATTATTCTGGGAGCTAGCAGAACTATATGTAGATTCTGAATCTGTAATATAATCATCATCTATATCTTCTTTTGTAATTTCACTCCATGATGCATAAGTTAATAATGCGAATCCAACCATTATAAGAAAGTAACCGAATATCTGAGATAGTGTTATGACAATGCCTCTAAAAATCCATTCAAAAATACCAACTATTAAAATTGTTGTTAATGAAGCAACAGATGAAAACACAGGAGACGTCAATGACATCAAACCAAGGAACGAGACACTAAATAAATGATTTGATATTATACTAAATATCATAATAATATTAGCTTTTGAGCTTATTGGAAATTCAAAATGATGGAAGCCTGTAATTTCCACAATAAAAATAACAATACCCATTAGGAAAAATGTATTAATACCTATTAAAAACATAATAAAATTTGAAAAAGTTGCTTGTCTTCTAGCACTAACCAATTCTGAAGGTGGACAACACCACTTTTTGTAAAATACTTCATAAAGTCCATATAAAATAGCGCCAATCAATATAATAAAATTACCAAATAATCTATGAGGATAATTATTATCAACTTTACCATCTCCACTTGAAGACTTCCCCATATAAGCAACAATGAAAACTCCAGATATGGCAGTAATAACAGAATTGGCTTTAATCCAACTGAACTTTTCTTTTAGAATTGGAATTGCAAAAATATATGCTGTGAATGCACTACAATTATATATTGCAGTAACATCACTACCAGTTGATAAAGCCATTGCAATATACCAAGTTACACCAGCAACATTCAAAATAATTGCTAAGAAAGTTGACATTTTAAATACATACCAGAAAGCAGTACTATTATAGAATTCTGAGTAATATTCAAAGCTTTTCTTTGAATCTTTATAAATAAGTTCATAATTAATTAAATTTGATTGTGTTGTTAATTCTGCTGTATGATAAATATTTTGATGTTGGGCTTTAATTGAGCTAGTAAATGCTCTTCTCAATCCTTTATAGCTCTTACCATTTACTGATGTGTAACCCCTTTTGTATAAAATATATCTCCTGATTGCTTTGAACATTGCAACTGATATAAATTGACATGGCCATAATATCCACCAAAATCCATGTGTTAGATAGAGTAATAAAATAGGTTCTTTAAAATCATAGTTTGTGTATAATAAACTTGTTAATTCTGTTTGAACAACAAATGTGATTAATGATAGAATGAATAATATTATAACAAATATGATTTTTAGATAGGAGAATTCATAACCTGTCAATTGTCTATTGCTTAGACTACTCATCCTGTCGTTGTTATGATCATTATTAATGGGTATATTATAAGTGGAATAATAATGCTGTTCCATATGTCCCCTATTGTCATTTGTATTCATCGCTACTTATTAATGAATAACTCAAAAAAGAATCAACAAAATAAGAGAGATTTAACATCAACAAACGATAAATATGTTAAAGGAAAAAGAAAACACCAAAAGAGTTAAAAAAACATCAAACCAGCGCTTTTTTCTTCCGCAATTTGCTACTTCCTTATTAGGAAAATTCATGACGTCAATAAAACTTGATTTACTGGAGATTCATATATCTGTCTATATTAGTTTTAACAAATTTTTTGAATAGTGTACACTATATAGTTTATAAGTATAAAGTTTTTAATCGTAAAAGGGTAGTAGAATATTGTATAAATAATAAATAATAAGTAGTAAACAATAACTGAACATTGAGAAAGGAAATAATAGTAATATAACAAAAATCGTAAAAGGAAAGAATTGAATAAATTGATTTAGTTTTTATATGATTCAGCACTTGAAGTAATATTACTGTCAAATTGTGTTTTTGAAATTTTTGAATCAATTTGAGAGTCTGATATTCTTGATTCATTTTGTGAATCATCAGAAACAACCCTCTCAACAAAATTATATAAAACAGCTGTTTTTCTTGTAACTCTTTTAGTCTTGTAGACAATCTTATAACCAAAAATCATAGCCAAGTAAACAAAAACACCGACATAACTGGTAAGGAATTTTTTGTAATGAAATCCTAAAATAAATGCATCGTAACCATTAAAGAAGATAATAACACAAACAAAAAAGATTGTAATGTAAACTGGATAAGGTTGGAACCACATTCTAAATGGAATATCTTCTTTTGGAACTTGTTGATAAATTGTTGCATTATAAAAGGTAATATATGAAATTAAAATGTTTAACCAAGTTAATAATGAGAAAACACTGACTGCACTTGTTAGATAACCAAAAATAACAGTAGCACCTGAACTTGTACACATGAACGCCAATAAACCAAATAATGCAGTAAATAAACTACAGTAATATGGGACACCAAATCTATTTAATTTTAAAAAGAATTTTGGAGCTAAACCATCTCTTGCTAAACCATAAATTGAACGAGAACCTAAATAAATATCAGAATTTGCTGCACCACCAACAAAGAATAATAAACATGCATTAATAAAAGAAGGTAAAACTCTAATACCAGCAGTTTCAATAGCAATAACGAAAGGTGAAGCACCTGCATTACCTGAGGAACTTGCAAATAATGGATTAACTGGTGAAACTGCAATTGATAAAAGGAAAACACCTAAAATATAAACACCACAGATTCTTACAAAGACTTGTCTTGTAGCTTTTGGAACAACTTTTCTTGGATCTGGAGCTTCACCAAAGATAATACCAATACATTCTGAACCTGCAAAAGCGAAAACAGATTGAATAACACAAGCCCACCAACCTAAAAATTTACCAGTACTACCTTCAACTAGATGAGGTAAGAATGCCATACCATGACGCCAATATTGGAAACCAACAGTTTTATGATTTGGACCACCACCACAACTAATAACTAAACAAGTAATAAAACAAATTGCTAATGTAATTAATTTAACAACTGAAACCCAAAATTCAATTTCACCATAAACTCTAACACTAAAGAAATTTCCAATTGTAGTAACAACTAAAAACACAGCAATGAAAATACCAGCATTTAAATCAGGTCTCCAAAATTGAATAATTAAACCAACTGCACTAAGTTCTGAAGCTAAAGTAAGAGCATAATTAAAAAAATAATTCCAACCAGCAGCAAAACCTAAAGCTTTATCACAAAATCTAGTACAATAACCTGAAAACGCTTTATCCATTGGGCACATTGCTGCCATTTCACCTAAAGAGAATAAAACAATAATTAAAATACAACCTGTAAAAATATAACCAATAAATAAAGAAGCAGCACCACCTCTTTGATATGCAGTACCTGAACCAATAATTAAACCTGTACCAATAGCACTTGCGATTGCCATCATACTAACATGTCTTGCTTTGAAATCTCTACTTA
This sequence comes from Pichia deserticola, assembly GCA_030570135.1. Classification (NCBI taxonomy): domain Eukaryota; kingdom Fungi; phylum Ascomycota; class Pichiomycetes; order Pichiales; family Pichiaceae; genus Pichia; species Pichia deserticola. Next base: position 5,998 of record JAJLVB010000077.1, on the reverse strand, counting down.
AAACTTGATCTTCAGAAATTTGACCATTTTGATCAATTTCAATAGTTTTATTTGAATTTATTGGATTAATATTATTTTCGTTTTCAACTTCATAATTATCGTCTGATCCATTATATGACTCTATGCCATCTTGAGAATCTTTTTTTTCGTTTGTTATATTGAGTCTATTTTTTAAAAAAGACATATTTCTTATTTATTTATTTATTTATTTATTAATCAATCAATCAATCAATCAATCAATCAATTAATTAATTGAATAATATTTTTTTTTTAATTTTCTTTTTTGAGAAAGAATATATATATATATATATATATATATACAAATACAAATTAAACAATTTTTATACAAAACAATTAAACAGAACAAATTCAAAAGATATTTAATCAATCGAGATTTGGGGTCTATTATATAATATATATCTAAAGCAAAATGTAATATTTAGATTAAAAAATTTTATTATTGATAACGCTGATATTAAAACAGTACTTTATTAAAAGGTAGCAACAGAAAAAGATAGGATGCCTTAGTTGACTTTTCTGCCACGATAAAAAATATTCGATACGAGTTGCTAATACCATAGATATGTGTTTTTTTTTCTTATCATACCATTATCAAAATGGTTTTGAAATTGATATTGAAAGGCAAAAGAATTTTTTATCTTATTATATTCAAAGAATACTAGTATTCTAAGCTAATATTCTATGAAAAAGCAAAATAGTCAAAAACCCAAGACCGGAAATTCCAATGGCATTATTACGGCATGTCAAAAAATAAAGTTTGAGCGGCATTGTGTAGTTTTTTTTGTAATTAAAATCACATAGTAATTAAAATCACATTAGTAGTAATTTAATTTAATTTAATTTATGCGCAGATGGCGATAGTTCCGGAGCGGGAAGAAGAAAAAGGAACGGAACTCGTTAATTTTATTGACGGATAACGTGTGATATTTATTGCCAATTGATTGGTATTATTTAAGGTTTATAAAGGTTCAATTATTGCCGATGTTAATTTTATACTTTTTGATTTGAAAAATTCAATAGTGATTTTCTTTTCACTGTCAAATTAATGTCATATTTATATGTCAAATTAACAGTTAAACCACAGTAATAAAAAGTGACATTTTGTGTCATTAATGTTAATATAAATTTTCGAAATTTAAAATTTAAAAATAAATAAAATTGTTACTATTACAACTAACATAATATACTTGAATAATGATTAATTTATTAATTTTTCCTTCAATAAAATAATGTTTGTTGGTAAGTTCCGATTCAAACAATATAAATGCCATACATTAAATATTTAATCTAATTTGTAAGTAAAATAAGGCTAAAGCCTATGATTTTTAGTTCTAATTGTAATTGCCAATAGTATACAGACTTGTTAATAACTGGTTGAAAATAAAATAAGTGCCTAACAACTTTTTGGTCGTTTGAATTTTCTGGATGGCAATTGAATTAAACCCTTTTATAATTGAATCAAATAGGTAACTTGTGTATTGCCATATTTTTATCAAACATTTCTCTTAGACTATATAGAATAAATCACTTACAAATTGATACTTTTTATTTATTTCTTTTTACTAATATTTTCCTACTTATATTTTTATAATATTATTTGACTTTTAACTTCATGAAATAGTTTTTTAGCCGACACACTATTTTGAAGCAATCGGAAAATTATGTGGCATATTAATATTATATTATGATTCTGATATATATTTACTGTTTACAAGATTATGATATTTAAATCTTAACAATATATTAATATTATATATTCATCGTTTGATTTAATAAACAACTAATACTATATTAATTAGATATAGTCATGTTTATATTTCTATTGCCATAATTTATCACACAATTATCTGAAATGATTATGGCAATATCTTTTAAATTTAGTAATAATAATTTCATATCATTCAAAGCCAATTGATGAAATAAGAGTTCGTATATTATCCTATCAATTGATTTCAACTTTATGAATCAAAGATGAATTATCAACTTGAATTCATGATTTAATAAACAGACTATAACGTTGCTAAATCATATATCTTATTTTTTTTTTGATCTAATTTTGCGGCAAAATTACTCAAAATGATTTTTATTATATTGATAAAATATAAATTTTTTTTTATGATAATCTTATTTAATGTTTCACTCAAATATGGATCAATCCAAAAGTACCTTTATCAAATCAAGTTTTGATATAGACTACATTTTAATCGGGTTTCTTTTAATAATTTTTAGCATTATAATTAATGAATGTTCCGTTAAAAATATCAAATGATTTTGAGAATGCCTTTAATATTATCAGGTTTTAGAAAAACCATTTTAATTCTACTATGACCAAGGTTCTGATAACTAATCTAAAGTAAATTAAATTTAACATATTCTAAAAAATATTTATTTGACTCTGGAACAGTTATCTCATCATTTCATAGAGAAAAAGATTTTTTTTTCAAAAATAAACATGATCATAAAGTTTTCAATAAAGACTTATTAAAAAAATGTTACACCAATACTCCTTGAAATAAGGATCTCCTATGCTTCACTTGTTATTCAAGTGAACTATATTCAAGTTTGTTTGATTTCTATTAGTTACTTATTCATTTAATCTTACAAGCCACCTAAAACCGACCTGAATTGATTCAAAAAAAATACCATTCCTTTAGTCATGGTTATTCAGTATTAAAGGAACGATTTTAACATTAGAATATTTATTACTTAATGTTTCTAATACTATCTTGAGTTGGTTCTAGGTTTGAGTTTATAGTGGAACAAAATATGATCTGCTGTTAAAATAATTACATTATGTATTTGCATAACTACTTGTGTTGTTACAACTACAGATTGAAATTCTACCAACAAAACAATTAGTTTCTAATTGAAGAAAGATTATGCTTCAATTGAATATACATCCGAAGGTTCAACTGGAAGAGTTTTAGGTTATTTGGCCTGCGTTGTTCTGTTAGTTTTCTCTTAAAGTGGAAGTTGGGTGTTTTATTTGGGAATGTCAACGATCCTAAAAATGTTACATGATCCACTATAAAAGTGTTTTCAAGAATTGATATTATTTACATCTTATACATTAATTTATCATAATACCTCTAGCCAACAAGTTCCAAAAGAAAAGGTTCGACTTAGAATGTGGTTTTAACAGTATACATTTTATTATAAATCAGATAACTATGTTCAATATGCTGTCACTCTTGACATTGTAGTTTCACATATAATTAATACGAACCTCTTTCTTTCCGATAAATTGAATTATTTAGCAATAATTTTTATTCTTTTCCAAAAATTATTCTATAACTAATAAATGTAACAAGGAAACACAATTATTATATAACTTTTATATACATTTGAATAATGATTTAATTATCATTTCTCAAAAGGATTTTGAAATGCTTGATTTGATCCCACTTATAACCCCATTTAATAACCCACCAGGAACCCACTTTCTAAAATCAGCTACAAACTATAGATTCAAGTAGTTTCTATGTAATATTGAAGATTTTTAACCTATCAAAGATAAATATCATTTTAACCCCCCACCAATAAGATGCGCCCACCCCCACCATTTATTTTCCCACTTTGAACTAAATACAATATTCAAACGATAAGAAACAATCATACTTGTACTTTAATTGCTAACTATAATTCGAACTATATGTAATCCTAAAAATAAAGCAGACTATATAAATACTATAGGTACCATGTATCAGTTTTTTATATTTTTTAGAATTTATATTTTATTTCTAAGCTTTAATTTATTTATATAGGTTATAAAATTAAATTAAATCAAAGTATTGTTTAAATAATTAAAATGCCAGCTAAAAAGATTACATGGGATTCTATTCAAGGTCAAGAACATCCTGTTCTTGCACCAGGTTATGTTAGTAATGGTCACGTTTTTACATCTGGTATAGTTGGTTCAAATTATGCAAGTGGTGAAACACCTGAAGGTCTTGAAGAGCAAGTTCATTTAGCAATTAAGAATTTAGAAAAAGTTTTAGTTGCTGGTGGTTCTTCATTAGATAAAGTATTTAAAGTTACAATGTTTATATCACATGCTAATTATTCTGCAACTGTTAATAAAATATATGGTGAATATTTCCCCCAAAAGCCAGCACGTTCATGTATTATTGTTGCATTTATGGATGCAGCTATTAAATATGAACTTGAAGCTATTGCAACAATAGATTAAATACTCTGTAATTGTTTTATCTTTCAAAAGTTCTTATATATATATATATATATATATAAATCAATATATACAGGTTTTATAATTTTTAATTAACAATTATATATATATTATCCAATAATCAGGTTTCTTTTGAAAACTCTCACAAAATCTTGAAAAATTACCTAATCTGGAGATACTAACTAAAATGAAAAAAAAAAAATATAGTTTTTATTTTTTATTTACTGTTTTATAATAAATGTTAAATTATTTACTTTTTTTTTAAAAATATTCAAAATAAAACTCTAAATAAATATAAAATAAATATAAATTACCAACCTCTAAAAGGAATCCAAATATCAGAAACTGTATCATTATCATCATCAAAAACATAATACCAAGGGTAAGAAGCTGCAGTAATACAACTATGTTGAGGAATTATTTCAACTCTTGTACCTAATGGTAATAATTTTGTATTTTCATCTTCCTTTTCAGGAGTTAAAATACCATGTTCTTGACTTAATCTACCAACTACCCAATTTTCATAACCTTCTGGTGAATAAATTTTACCAAAACCTGGAATTGAACTTGATTCTCTTGCTAATGCAATTACACCTGCATTAATTAATTGTTCACCAGGTAATTTTGAACCTCTATTTGGATAAGTTGATAAAACATCAGCTAAAATACGACATGAAACATTTGAAGAATCAACACAACCAGTACTAATTTGTTGTAAATCACAAAATGGATAATTACCAGCATGAAGTTCTAAATTACCATATAATTTACCTAATTTTGAAATTTCTAAAAGAATTGAAGCATGAGCAGTTGGAGTTGAACCAACTGAAATTTGTAAATTTAAATTTGGATTAATTTCTAATGCTTTTTTACTTGCTAAATTAGCATGATTAATTTCATCAATTAAGAAATTTTCAGCTTGATTACAATTACATGAACTATAAGCATGACCTGCATGACAATAAAAACCATATAATGAAATATAATTTGAAATTAAAGGATTTTTTAAAACTGATTCAATTGTTTTATTTAAATCATTATCTTCTAATGTTAAACCAGCACGATTTGTACCTAAATTAACTTTAACAAAAATTGACCATTTTTTAGTTAAATTATTTTTTTTACTAAAATTTGCTAAAATTTCAAGTTGTTCAAAATTATCTAACATTAAACGTAAATTTTTAACTTCATTTGATAATTTAGATAATTCAGGTAATCTACTTTCAACAACTGGTAAACTAAATAAAATATCATTAATTAAACCTTTTTTAACTAAAGGTAATAAATACCAAGCTTCCATTAAAGTTGAAACTACAATTTTATCAGTTTTTAAATCATTTGAACCAAGTTGTAATTCTGTACCTTCTAAAGTTTTATGAGTTTTAACATGAGCACGAAAATCAGCTTTTAAATTAATTGAATTTTTTAACATTTTTTCACAGTTATTTTTAAAAATTGAACGATTAACAATTAAAGCTGGAGTTGGAATTTCTGATTTTTTTAAACCTTTATAAGCTTTTAATAATTTTTCTTTATCAGCTAATGGTGTAAGTTCATATGGGAATGTTGTCATTTTATATAGATATATAGTTATTATTTGTGGAATAAATTAAGAATAAATAATAATATTAATAAAATAGTAGATAAAGTAAAAAAAAAAAAAAAAAAAAAAAAAAAAAAAAAAAAAAAAAAAAAAAAAAAAAAAAAAAAAAAAAAAAAAAAAAAAAAAAAAAAAAAAAAAAAAAAAAAAAAAAAAAAAAAAAAAAAAAAAAAAAAAAAAAAAAAAAAAAA